>OY757908.1:28413691-28511191 GCA_963585895.1 Sepioteuthis lessoniana
GTTTTTTCTACAGCATGTGTATGGGTGTGTGTCTTTTGAAAATGACCACATGTTTATTGATGTAGATCTAGTCTTCTTTCTCTCCAAAATGTTACTTGAAGTGTTTCACAAAAAATGATCTTTGTGAAAAAAAAGTCCCACACACTTCACAAAAATGTGGTTTTTCTCCAGTATATGTCTGCATATGTTGCACTAAGGAAGACTTCACTGATCTCAATCCAACCTTCATTTAATGAATATGTTGGCCAACCGTAGTCGAGCTTGACATGAAGGCTCCCTTTTCAAAAGCTATCACACCGAGGTGTAGAGGTGGGCACTACTACTTTCCCTGGATTGCTCCACTTACACTTGATCCATGCCTTATAATGCTGAGTAAGTAAGGAGGCATCAAGTACCATTTTTTGAGTCTTTGGTATGACTTGACCTGTGATTGAACCCCAGTCTCCCAGACCATTGGCGAACACTCTAAGCATTATTCCAATACAAAACTTTTAGAAAGGAATCAAACAGCTACTACCACTCCAGTTCAGAGTGGACCTGAGAGTAATGGAAATGAAAGAGTAAGCCATACTCCCCAGATTTCTAATGGAACCTCATCATCAGATGCAGTTTAGTGTCATACGCATGTTTTTAAAATATTTAGTGTATTTGTTTATTATTTGATAAATTTTGCTTGGTTGAGGGCTAGAGTATATAAACAGGCTACAGTTATCACCACATCTAGAAAATGGCAACTGAGCTGCAGTTAATAGGTTAAAAATTAAGGCATAAAAAACTTATAAATTCTCAAGGACATTTTTTTCAAACGCATGTGTATGGGTGTGTGTCTTTAAAAAAACAATCAACTATTAATAGATGTAGATATAGTCTTCACAGCAAATGTTCTTTCTCTCCAGAATGTTTTTTGAAATGTTTCAACAAATATGATCTTCTTGAAAAAGAAGACCCACACACTTCACAAGAATGTGGTTTTTCTCCAGTATGTGTCCGCATGTGTCGCACTAAGGAAGACTTCACTGAAAATGCAAATCCACAAAATGCACAAGAATATGATCTTTCTCCTGTATGTCGGCGCATATGTGATACCAAATATGACCTCTGCGCAAAAGAAGATCCACAAGTTTCACAAGAATATGGCTTCTCTCCTGTGTGTGTTCGCATATGTTTTACTAAACATGACTTTCGATAAAATGAAGATTTGCACATTTCACATGTATATGGTCTCTCTCCAGTATGTGTTTGCATATGTCGCAACAAAGTTGTTTTTTCTGCTACTGCAGACCCACACACATCACAAGTATATGGTTTTTCTCCTGTGTGGGTTCGCATATGATGTACTAAATATAATTTCCGAGCAAAAGAAGATCCACACACTTCACAAGAATAAGGTTTCTCTCCAGTGTGTATACGCAGATGCTGTACCAAACATGACTTTCTAATAAAAGAAGATCCACACACTTCACAAGAATATGGTTTCTCTCCAGTGTGTATTAATGTATGTCGTACTAATGCTGACCTCTGTGAAAAAGCAGATGTACACATTTCACATGAATAAGGTTTCTCTCCTGTGTGCGTACGTATATGCTGAACCAGATAAGACCTCTGTGCAAAGCAAGTTCCACATACTTCACATGAATATGGTTTCTCTCCTGTGTGTATTCTCTTGTGCTTCACAACATGTGCCTTTCGTGAAAAAGTAGATCCACACATTTCACAAGGGTATAATTTCTTTTCTGTGTGAGTACCTATGCATTGTACTAAATCTGACATCTTTGAAAATACAAATTTCAACCCTGTCACAGGAATGATTCCTCTTCAAAGCGTATTTTCAAAATTCTGAATCTTACAACAATATTGAATAACAGAATTCATCACAGTAGTTTTAGTGAGTGATTTTTTCCAAGTTTCCTGATTTGAGGTCAGCCTTAAAATTACCATCAATTCAAAGTCCCAAACTTTTTGAAAAAAAAAGGACCAAGTCATGTCTTTATGCAGGAACATCTGCAAATAAAACAAAAATATTCCCTTTAAAAATTATATAGTAATCTAAGAAATTAATCAGGTTACAAGCCTAATTCAAAAACTTTGCAGTATTTTGATATATGCTAGTTTGTAGCACATATATCATGTGCCTAACATGTAGTATAATTAAGGATGATAATTAATTATATTAGTCAATTATTTTATCTCAGTGATATATTGTGAGCTAGGCAAAAAACTTTGAGATGAAGTGTTATTTGCATTCGAAGGTCAAAGGCATGCACATGTTGCATTGAATGGCAGGATATGAAATTGACTAGTTGTTTTGAAATCTGTGGTGGGCAGGATGTTGAAGATAAGCATTTTGAATGCAATGTCAGTCAAGATTTAAATGATGTAATACTGAAAGTTTTAATGACACATGTTTTTACCACATTAGTTAATAGGATAATTAGAATAATATACATAAGAGAGTTATTTAGAGTCGTAGACAAAGTCACAGTAAGTTGAAGTTGGTTGGTGAATTTGCGTTTGCAGTTTCAGGTCCAGTTTTGGGTCAAGAGACAACTTGCCTTCTTGAGAGTGAGGGCTTGGTCAGTGTATTTCATTTCATCTTGTCTACCACCAATGAAACTCATTGTGTTTCAAATAGACACCAGTAAGTCTTTCAATCTATTTCTTTCTCATTTCATGCGATTATGTTAAATGTTGGAGACCGTAATAAATTTTTGTATCAAAACAACTAGGTCTGTCTTGTATTTTGCAAAAATGGTACACCTATTCATTTTGAGTTAATTTATTTGTTCTCGTATCTCATGGCTTGCCAAGATTTCATGTTACTTCACCAGTATACATATTTACTAACCACTCTGCACGGGCAGGATATGACACAAGGTCAATTTTTTAAGTGGAGTTTAACAGGTTTTAATTCATAGTTTTCCTAGACTAGTTGCCTAAAGAAGGCTGAAGAACAGTTTGCCCTACTATTTACCCACAGCTGGATGGAGAATAATTGGATTCATACCTTTCCCAAGGGTATTAGTGCAATGTGAAATGCAATCAGCCTCGTCCAGGATTTGAACTTGTGTCGACGTGTCCATTTCCTATGCCGATAACCATTATACCATGGGCACCTCCAATTTTTTACCAACCCCTCCACTCGGGCAGGATATGATACAAGGTCAACTTTTTTTTAAGCAGAGTTTAACATGTTTGAATTCACAGTTTTCCTTCTCCTAGACTAGTTGCCTCACCAAGGATGAAGAACCTAGTCTACTCTACTATTTACCAATAGCTGGAGGAAGAATAATTGGATTCATACCTTTCCCAAGGGTATAAGTGCTATGTGAAATGCAATCAGCCTCGTCTAGGATTTGAACTTGTGTCACCGTGTCCATTTCCTACGACGATAACCATTACACCATGGGCACTTCCAATTTTTTACCAACCCCTCCGCACGGGTAGGATATAACACAAGGTCAATTTTTTAGCGGAGTTTAACAGGTTTTGAATTCAGAGTTTTCCTTCAAGACTAGTTGCCTTACCAAGATTAAAGAACTCAGTCAATCCTACTATTTACCCATAGCTGGAGGGAGAATAATTGGATTCATACCTTTCCCGAGGGTATTAGTGCTATGTGAAATGCAATCAGCCTCGTCCGGGATTTGAACTCATCTCGCCGTGTCAATTTCCTACAACGATAACCATTACACCACGGGCACCTCCAATTATTTACTAAGCCCTCCACTCGGGCAGAATATGAAACAAGGTCAATTTTTTTTTTAAGCAGAGTTTAACAGGTTTGAATTCAGAGATTTCCTTCTCCTAGACTAGTTGCCACTTGTTAAAAGATTTCACCATCAGCAGTGCCAGGAAGTAAAATACTCTCTCCAAATTGATATGCATTGATTTTTAGCAACTTTCGCTCGCCATTTCATTTGTTGTAACCCAATACCATGATACTCTGTTCACAAAACTTGGCTGTTTTTGTTGTGTATCTCGGATTATGAGCTTTTCCACAAGGGTCATCTGACATCTATTTAGATGAAGTTCAATGTTTCATTCATCACTGAACATAAACTTTCTTCCAGATATTGTCCTTCCACGTCGAATGTTGTTTCGACCATTTCAAGCGAAGGTTGATGTGTCGTTTGGACAAAGGCGGTTTCTTAATGGCAACACATCCTATGAGCCCAGCATCTCTAAAGACTCTTCTGACAGTGTCCACAGACAGAGTAGGGGTGATCCTATTAACCCAACCCCTCCGCTCGGGCAGGATATGACACAAGGTCAATTTTTAAGCGGAGTTTAACAGGTTTGAATTCATAGTTTTCCTTCTCCTAGACCAGTTGCCTCACCAAGGCTGAAGAACCCAGTCTGTCCTACTATTTACCCATAGCTAGAGGGAGAATAATTGGATTCATACCTTTTCCAAGGGTATTAGTGCTTTGTGAAATGCAATCTCGTCCAGGATTTGAACTTGAGTCGCCGTGTCCATTTCCTACAACAATAACAATTACACCATGGGCACCTCCTAACAGGGTAGGGGTAATACCACTTTCATCATGAACTTGTCGAGCTGAAAATTTGGGGTTAGCTATAGACATTCTGACCAACTTTCTTTTGCTTTGGAGATGCAGCTTGCTCGGTCAACCAGATTTTTGACGATCTTAGACACTGTTGGTTAGCTGCATTTTTTCTAGAAATCCTGTGTACTGCGGTTAAATTGTTAATTATTTCATAGTTTCTATAATTTCAAGCATATTTACAATGAAAAAAGGTAAAATGGCATTTTGTAAATTTTGATATTTGGGTTAAAACATTTGCATGTACCAACTTTAAATTAAGTGAAATTGTGTGGCTATTTTATCTTGTATGTTAATAGGTTTTTAATACTATTTTACTTTACTGTAAATAGTAATACTTATTGATAAAAATGAAAAGTCTTTATTTGAAAGATAATTGATCAGGCTAAAACTTTTGCACAGGACTATATATATATATAGTGCAATTAGAAGGAAACTCAAACCTGGTTAAATTGTCATTGTACATTTATTTCACAGGAGAATATCATTATACTCTCTGTTTCATCAGATGACTGTCCATGTTTAACTTGAGATTGAAAAACAGCGGACATGGATTACAGTCTATATGTGTATGAAAAAAAAAAAAGAAGGAAAGAAAAACCTAAATAAATTTTTAATACTCAGGTGAGAGTAAAGAGGGTCAAAACAATAAAGTGTTAGAAAAATTAAGAAACCAGAAAAAGGGTGTCCCTGTAAATTAACCCATCCTAATTTGAACATATGCTTGATTTTTCATAGCTGATTGAATCTTCTGAATAATTTAAACTTGTAAACTAAACGATTATCTTCGTATACGAATTTTCATTTACTTCTTATACGTATCTTAATTCCCTCAGCTAATGCCGTCTAAGACTTTCTCCTTAAAAATAAAATAAAAATAAGAATTCAAAAAATCTTTTGGCAGCCACCAGATAAACAATAATCAGTAGAAAACCATGTTGCTGCAACGAAGGTGAGTCAAAAAGCAATGCTTTTTTCTTTAATACAGGAATAATTACAGATACAGGAACATGTAAGTAAAGTAGTAAAGTTGGCGACCTTAGTTGAGGGTGACCCGAAGGCCCCCTTTTTTATAGCTACTATATTGAGGTGTAGGTGGGGGGGTGCTACTCCTTTCCCTGGATTGCTCCACTTTATCTTTGATCCATACTTTATGATGCTGAGTGTTAGGTAAGGCCACACCAGGTACCATATTTTGAGTCTTTGGTATAACTCGGCCTGGGATTGAACCCTGGTCTCCCGGATCATTGGTGAAAACTCTACACATTAGGCCAATGGCCTGGTCATACTTTAAAATGAAGCAGGTCCTCTGTGGATCACATCCCTACTTCATAGTGTTTATCATCTCTTCAGACCCATGAAAGAGGCTTAAAGAGTCAAACATTGTGCCAGTGACAGAGGAGAGAAAACTGCAGTGATGAAGTAGCTCAAAAAATAGTCAATAGAATTTTACAAGGCAGTGATACATGCTCTCATTCGAAGCTGGAACATGACAATTAAGAGAAATGGTGACTATGTTGAGAAGTAGGAATGTGATCAACAGAGGACAAGCTTCAATTTGATGTATGATACATGAATCTCTGTTGATAATTATTCTAAAACTAAAAAAAAAGACATTACTTATTGACTCACCCTTGTGTGTGTGTATATATATATATATATATATAACAACTATATGGTCATCACTATCTCACTTGATGGTTTTGTGGCAGACTAAATGCGGTATAATTTGGAGAGTGCTCAATATCTCTAATAGAGCTATTATATAATATGATAAATGAATATTAGTCTTTATATACATTTAATAGCATGGAAGCTTATCTGTGGCCATTGGTTTCATGTCGTTGTTTTATGACAATCATCAAGCAGAGAATCTTTTTCTGCCTAATGATTGTTGTATAAAGACGGCATGAAATCATTAGCCACAGATAAGCATCCATGCTATTAAATATATATAAAGACTAATATTCATTTATCATATTATATAATAGCTCTATCAGAGATATTGAGCACTCTGCATTTAGTCTGCCACAAAAACTTCAAGTGAGATAGTGATGACCATATAGTTGTTATATATATATAAAGACGAATATATACTTATTTACTCTCATATATACATATATATATATATATATATATATATGTGTGTGTGTGTGTATGTGTTGATTACCACTACACCTGACGATTGAAATTCTGAGTTTTCGCTGTGCGTTTTACATTTTTTTTATTAATAATATATAGTGATAAATATATTTTTTTTTTTTTATTAATAATATATAGTGATAAAGACAAATATATACTTATTTACTCTCATATATATATATATATATATATATATATATATGTGTGTGTGTATGTGTTGATTACCACCTCACCTGACGATTGAAGTTCTGAGTTTTCGCTGTGCGTTTTACATTTGTTTTATTAATAACATATAGTGATACGCTTTTGAGTATTGAGCAATGTAAAGATTTCCCAATTTAGATATATTTTTAGAATTAAATTCAAACCATTATATATATTAGCTGTACATGGGAAATTCCACAGAATACATTTTAAAATTTGGAGAATTAACAATGATTAACAATATATATATATATATATACATACACACAAGAAAAGCAAATGAAATATAACTTTACAAGGGAAAAGTTGAAATGTTATTTTCTTTTTTTACATTTTTTCACCAGAGAAGAATTCACTGAGACAGAGATCAACATGCAACTAGCTAAGGCATGGACAGCTATTGATAGGCTATCAATCATATGGAAGTCAGTCCTGACCAATAAAATGAAGTGCAGTTTCTTCCAAGCAGGGGTCGTGTTGATACTGTTACATGGACGCACTACATGGATGCTAACTAATTGTATGGAGAAAAAGTTTGACGCCAACAACACAAGAATGCTGCGAGCAATATTGAACAAGTCCTGGAGACAGCACTCCACAAAGCAGCAGCTGTACGGCCATTTACCACCCATCATGAAAATTATCAAAATTAGATGAACCAGACATGCAGGACACTGCTGGAGAAGTAGGGACGAGCTCATATGCGATGTACTCCTGAAGACCCCTTCACATGGACGAGCAAAGGCAGGACGGCCAGCTAGAACCAACATACAACAACTCTATGCTGATACGGGATGTAGTCTTGAAGACCTGGTGGAAGCAATGGACAATAGGGATGGGTGGCGAGTGAGGGTCAGGGATATCTGTGCTGATAGCATGACATGATGATGATGTTCATGGTGAACTAAAATGATTACAATACGAAAATTTCAGCGGTAATTTTCATTAGTCACCTATTCTATATAAGTCCTAAACAGACAGATAAATTTGTTATTTTTGAAGAGTACAGGAAAAAAGATTATACTATTCATTAAATCATAGGTTTAGATAAGTTTTATTTATCTTTTTACCTTGCCTCATATTTTGATTACATTTTGAGTTTGTAAAACAAAATCAATTTAAAAAGTTTCTATACGAGGACATTAAAGGAGAGTTTCAATAGCGTAGTGGCTAAGATGCTGAAGTACAACATCATAGTAAGTGAGTTTGAATTCAAGTAGCACTATTAAATAATACAACTATTGTTCTTCATTCTTTCATTAATCAGCATCGGTAATTGTTTTTGCGGGGTACCTTCTGCTTCTTTCTTTTGTAAGCTTGAAACCATTTTCTTGAGAAGGTACTATTTACCAACCCCTCCGCTCGGGCAGGATATGACACAAGGTTAATTTTTAAGCGGAGTTTAATAGGTTTGAATTCAGAGTTTTCCTTCTCCTAGACTAGTTGCCTAATCAAGGCTGAAGAACCTAGTCTGTCCTACTATTTACCCATAGCTGGAGGGAGAATAATTGGATTCATACCTTCCCCAAGGGTATTAGTGCTATGTGAAATGCAACCAGTCTCATCCAGGATTTGAACTCGAGTCGCCGTGTTCATTTCCTACGACGATAACGACTACACCATGGGCACCTCCTCTTGAGAAGGTACCCTGTAAAAACAATTACCGACGCCGACTACACTGATGACATAGCGATTCTGGTAAATGCACCCGCCCAAGCCGAAATCCTACTACATAATCTGGAACGAGCTGACGCAGACATTGGCCTCCATGTCAATGTACAAAAGACAGAATATATGTGCTTTGATCAAACAAGCAACATCTCCACACTAAATGGTAGCTCTCTGAAACCAGTTGACAATGTCTCATCAACCGAGACCGACATCAACAAACGACTAGCAAAGGCATGGACAGGTATCAATAGGATATCAGTCATATGGAAGTCAGACCTGACAAATAAAATGAAATGCAGTTTTTTCCAAGCGTCAGTTGTGTCGATACTACTACATGGATGCTAACTAAATGTATGGAGAAAAAGCTTGATGGCAACTATACAAGAATGCTGCAAGCAATATTGAACAAATTCTGGAGGCAGTAGCCCACAAAGCAGCAGCTGTAGGGCCACTTACTACCCATCATGAAAACTATCCAAGTTAAATGAAGCAGACATGGGGGAGACTGCTGGAAAAGTAGAGATGAGCTCAGAAGTGATGTACTCCTGTGGACCCCAGACAGGATGAGTAGCTCGAACCTATGAACAGCAGTTCTGTGCTGATATGGCATGTAGCCCTGAAGACCTGCCAAAAGAGAGGCGTGGCGAGAGAGGATCAGGGATATCCATGCTGATAGTATGACATGATGATGATGATTGTTCTTCTACAGAGGTGGATTTGACATTAAATAACCCACTAAGTTTGATATGCAATTAAATAAAGAAACAAAGCCTAATTTTAAAAAAATGATTCCTATATAGAATTGTTCAAGAAAGTAAAATTGGATCTTTTGTAGAAAAGTCCCCAAAAAAAATATCCCCAAAATCAGACAAAATGGGGTTTTTAGCAAAAAAAAAAACGTTTTATTCGTCACTGAAGAGGATGGAATTACTTCTACATATAGAGTATTTGCATAAAAAGACAGTTTTCCTTGTATTTCTGCCTCCACATAAACTCTTACAGACAGCTATTTTGTACAGATGCCAAAAAGATTCAGTGGTTTAAATGGGGGCCCCACACCCTGGTTCGAAAAATGGGTAGTACAGTTTGGCGAGTGTAACCCATTCCTACCCTAAATCCCAACCCAAATAAATCGATGACGTGCGGCTCGACTTACCTTAGGGAAAATAACAACATCCCATCTATCCGAAGACGTTAAGAGGTGCATTTCATGACCGTTATGACAAAGGCGTTGATTTCATGGGTTGGTAAAAAGCGAATTGCTGACTCCTTGTCAGGAACATGACTTGAAAGCGTCAAGAGATTCATCCCTAGCAAAAACGTCCTAAATGAATCTAATGAAGAGTTAAGACGCGGTTGACGCAATTACTAACCGGTGAGGCTGTATTTGTTTTTTGTAAACCCATTTTACATTAATGTTGAAGCTCTTAAAAAAAAAAAAAACATCCGTAAAATTTTCAGTAATATACGAAAATTTTTCATAGAAACATAATATTTACATACACCTTACGAATCAGTTTGTCATTTGCTTCAGTTTTTCTTGAGCAGTTATATTCAACCCCTAAAATTATATATAGACAATCAGCTGAAGAAATAAGAGAAATTTTCTTTATTAAACTATTCTATACAAGTCTCCAAAATTTACATATTTGGGTTACTTTTAGAATGTCTATTTAAAAAATCTGCTCATTAAAAATATGTTTATAGCTGCAGTGAAAATCCAATATATTCAAAGAATGAAAAATGATCTTGCAGATTTCTGAGAACATATTCCTTTCTTCATTTATAGAATGACAATAGTTCTTGCTCGTATCACTTTGGTTTTTCGTAAATTCCGTCTTTTTTTAAGAGTTTCTATATTTTGTGTATAAATGAATCGCATGACGTGAATATATGATCAGAATTGAAAGCAGAGCGATAACTTGTCAAGGGAGGTAATTCAGTGTTACACGAAATTCGCTAAAATCAACGATACCCCCCAAAAAATTACTCAAATAAAATTTGAATGTAATTATTGATTCTGTTTAAATAAAAAAGAATAAACAACAAATCGAATTCGATTTTTTTCACTTACCTTTATACTCGTGGAATTATACTAACAAAAAAGAAATCAAAATTAATGAAGGAAGAAACGAAATAATGTCTTCGGTGGGTGGGTCTTTTTAAAAAGAAGTTAGAATTTGAATTTTTCTGTGGACATTGTTTGCTCAGTTCATTACTTTAAAAAGTCAATCACAAAGAAGGAAAGTAGAATCAAGATGGAAAACCACGACGAAAATGTTAAATAACTTTTTAGAAAAATATTTTGACATACGATAAAAATAAAATAAATAGCGGTGTAAATATAATTTCGTTCCTTGTGTGAAAAAACCCAATCCCATTTTATTCATTTTTGTGTTGAATAGATTATTTTCCTTCTCTAAAAGCCCAAGTTAAAAAAGCGGTAAAGTGTCACAAAAATAATAATAAGTGACTCAAAGTGTCGAATCGGGGTTGCCTTGGGTTGCTAAAGGTAACGGAATAACGCTACAGACACAAAGATAACCGGTAGTCTCAGAAAGCGAGTTGATACTTGAGGAACCGATTTATAGGCATTGTTAACCACACAGAGGCCCAGATGGATGGTAAACACCTCCTCCCTTTTCTACCTTTACTGGAGATTATGAAAAATTAAACTCCTCTAACCAGTATTATTAGTAATTCCACGACCAGAAGCGTCCCCCGATCGAAGTTTCTGTCTCAATTTTTTTTTCACAAAAGGTAACTGTCGGACGAACTCTGTATCTCACAGTCCATCGTGGTTCATCACCTTAACGACCCGGACAAAAACATTTGATCTACCGAATTGTACCACAGTTTACTAACATAATGCCAAACTCTTGATTCACCCAAATTGATGAAGCTTTCACGACTACCAACTGTTGGCTAGACTTTTGAATAAGGCACAATCCTGAAGTTGTTTTATCTATTTATTTTATACATTTATAGCGGAAGGAATTTTCGTATTTTGGTTTGGCACGAAATTTAATTCGATGCATAATTTCACCCAATCAGGATGACTTATCCTATTCAATCCGAACCACCTTCCAGGCAGCACAAACTGGGGAAAAACCGTCAAACACTTTTTTTGGCTGAACAACTCCGTTCAGTGCAGATGTCTCACTGGCTGTTCTTCAAAAGCAGCAGCAGCACGGACACAATGAGGGAACCTATCTAATTTATGGATCCCTTGCGTCTATTTCTCTTAGACCAAGGGATCCCAGTTGAATATGAATAAGATAAATTCAATACACCACACTCAGGAACAACTTTACATCACCCCCAAAATTGGCTACATCGATTGCGATGACTAATTCCGCTCCAGCACCTAGTGACTACTTCACCTCTGGGCAACATTTTCTGGAGACATTCACGCTTCTCCACGAATAACCAGAAACACAAACTAACGGTGACTTCAACGTATATTTCCTCAAACAGCAAACACGACTTTTGCTAAACTACGGCGGACATAATCCCTCGCATGTCCTACGACATGCGCTGCTATCTCAACTCTTTCATAACTCCATTTCGTCTCTTTACTTCTTTCCTTTCCTACGAGGCTTGCAGCACAAATGCAAACTCTATATTCCATATGGCCATTAAAACCTTCATGTAAAAACTAACGACATCTTGGAACTTCTCCCCTTTATATACCTTACAAACTTAGCGAGGAAACAACTCAATGTAAATACACACATGCACGTTACAACTTTTCCTCGATAAAAATAAACACAATAACATCTTGCTAAACATTTAAATAGGTTAAAAATATTTATTACTTGCAGGGATATATATGTGTAAATCCTACTATTTGAATTTTTGTGGTGTAATGAAATGAATTTATCTATTCATGCCTCACACCAGGCAAGTGGCTCAGTCAGCTGGGGCTGCAGAATACACTGACTGCAACTCTGCTGAAGAGTAAGACTCCCTCAACCAGTGTCCTGGATATGACACAAAGCTATCTGATAATGAGGCTCCAGTAATGCTGGAGCTTTGTAGAATGAGGAGTACTCCTTTATTGCCATCACTCTCAGGTTCACTCTAACCCAAAGTGGTAGCACCTGACAGGGTCCTATCTATGGGTCAAATAGAACAAAACTGTGTACTTTTGCTAAATTGAATTGCTATAAATAGAACTATTTTGATATTTAAACTGTGTACTTATGTTAAAATGAATTGTTTGAAATAGAACTGTTTTGACACTTTAACTGAGTATTCATGCTAAAATGATTTGTTTCAAATAGAACTGTTTATATATATATAAAAATGGATTTGGCATTAAATAACCAACAATGGTTGATGTGCCATAAAATCAAACCAAACCAAACCACCAGGCAGGATTTGATACAAGGTTTTTTCTATAGTAGAGATTTAGGGGAGGTTAGGCACGAGCTGAAATTTTGTGACCTACTGGTCTATGCTAGCCATATGATCACTAGGTGCTATGTGAATTATGCTAACCCTTGCTAAGTTTCCCAGTATGTATGCCAGGTGATTTTGGTGGTCATAGATTCTCAAAATCCTAAGTTTCGTGCAATGTGAATCTATGCTTGTCATTGATATTTTACCCTGCATGTATGCAAGGCGGCCCAGCTGAGGTCAGGTATCCTAGGAGCGAGTGCCAAAGAAATGAAGCGACAGTCAGAAAATTGTGTATTTTAAACATTTTCATTCACTGTTAAACTGCCTCATTGTTGACTGAATTCTCTGCAGAGGACAAAAATAAAGTGTTTTGTTAGTATGACACTAAACTGTATCCAGTGGTGAGGTTCCAGTCCTGGAGCACTGGGGTGTGCAAAGTATCTCTTCATTGCAATTACTCTCAGGTGTACTCTGACCTGGTGCGTTAGTTCATGTTAGATAATAGATCTATTTAAAAATGATTCATATTCAATAGGATCATGAACAAAAAAAAATCTTAAGAAACAACTACACAAAAATATGTATATATAAATGGACAGATCTAATGAGTAGAGTGTTCACCAGTGGTTTGGGAGGCTGGGGTTCAATCTCAGGTCGAGTCATATCAAAGACTTAAAAAATGGTACTTGCTTAACACTCAGCACTATAAGGTCGGGATTAAGGGTGAAGGGGAGCAATCCAGGGAAAGGAGTAGCGCCTCCCCCAACTCACCTTGGTGCAGTAGCTATTGAAAAGGGATCCTTAGGGTCACCCTTGACTACAGTCGCCAACTTTACTTTTATTTATATTAAACATATATATGATTTAGTTTAGTTGAGTTTTATGGCATATCAACCATCGTAGGTTATTTAATGCCAAATCCTCTTTATACGTATGTATTGAAATAGAACTGTTTTGACATGTAAACTGCGTACTTATGCTAAACTGAAGTGTTTGAAATAGAACTGATTATTTGTATAAAAATGGATTTGGCATTAAATAACCTAGAAAGGTTGATATGCCATAAAACTCAAACAACAACTAGCCTATCTATGGGTCAATGTTTGACATTTAAACTCTGTGCAACTGAATGACTTATGTTAAATCAAATTGTTCGAAATAGAACTGTTTGATCATTTAACTGTGTGTAAACAAATAACTGTCTAACTGAATTGTTCTATTTCAAACAATTCAGTTTAGCATGAATACACAGTTTAATTGCCAAAAACATTTCTTTTTCAAGCTATTCAGTTTATTTAAACAGTACTAATTCAGCTAATTCAGTTTATTATACATGCAGATTTTGTTTACACACAGTTAAATGTCAAAACACTTCTATATTAAACAATTCAGTTCAGTATAAGTAGAGTTTCAATTTCAAAAACAGTTCCATTTCAAACAATTCAGTTTAGCATAAGCATGCAGTTTAAATGTAAGTACAGTTTAATAGACAAAAACTTTTCTATTTCAAGCTATTCACTTTAGTTAAACAGTTCTAATTCAAACAATTCAGTTTTGCATAAATATGCAGTTTAGTTCTATTTAACCCATAGATAGGACCCTGTCAGGTGCTACCATTCTGGGCTAGAGTGGACCTGGGAGCAATGGCAATGAAGGGGGGCTCCACAATTCCCAAAGCTCCAGCATCACTGGAAACTCACCATCAGATTGTTTAGTGTCGTATCCAGGATACTTATTGGGGGTGGGGGTCTTACTCCTCTGCAGAGGTGCAGTCGGTGTATTCTACAGCCCCAGCTGACAGGGCAATACACAGAGTTAAAGGTCAAAACAGTTTTATTTGAGATAACTCAGTTGAGCATAAGTACACTGTTTAAATGTCAAAACAGTTCTATTTTAAGCAATTCAGTTTAGCATAAATACGCAGTTTAAATGCAAAAAACAGTCAAGTCAAGAAACCACGGTTTAGTTTTATTTAACCCATAGATAGGACGCTATCTGGTGCTACCACTTTGGGCCAGAGTAGACCTGGGAGCGATGGCAATGAAGATATACTCTGCTTTCCGCAAAGTTCCAGCATCACTGGAACCTCACCATCAGGACACTCGTTAGGGGAGGTCTTACTCTTCTGCAGAGGTGCAGTCGGTAAATTGTACAGTCCCAGCCGACTGTGCAATAACTGAATTGTTAGTGATGCATAGCAATACTTGGAACCATTTAACTGTGCACAAATGAATGTGTAACATTGAATAAAATCATTTGTGTTAAATAGCAATACTTGTAACCACTTCATTAACTGTCAACAAATGATCAATATAAGGAATAGAAGTAGAAATGTGAGAAAAAATTGAAACTGTAGAAGTCACTGCTCTAACATGCAGAATAAACACAAATAACAACACTTACCAGCTCAGCAGCCCCAGCTAGTATCCGGCTGGCAGACAAAAAGTAGAACGGGTATAATTCAATACCAAACCCGTAATACCTGAAACATGACTGAAGCAAGCCTGTGTATATATACAGTAATATGCCCACTCACTGGGCCAGCTACTAATCACTATCCAGGGAATGGACTAGGCTACCTTCGAATAATGGAATGTCCCAATGTCCATATAATCTCACTTCAACTTGTAATTCATAGTTACACATGTGAGTGTTGACTCATTGCAACTGAGCCTTACGATCGAATTCCAACATGGCACTGTAGACAGGATTCGAACCTGTGCAGGTGATACCCACTGGATTTTGAATACAATGCCTTAATCACTCGGTTACTACATTTAAGTTTGTAGAAACAATAGTAATACTTATATACAAACAAATTAGTTCTACCTCATTTAAAAACAAAATTACCAAAAAACAATTAACTTACAAATCCTATATGTAAAACCATTTAAATGTCTGCAAATAAATGACTTCTGTTAAATTGTTACTGTTATATAGCAATACTTGAAACCATTTAATTTTGTGCAAATAGGCTTATTTAAAAATGTCTATGTGGCGTAATGGTTATCGTCTTGGGAAATGGATATGGCGACACGAGTTCAAATTCTGGACGAGGCTAATTGCATTTCACATAGCACTAATACCTTTGGGAAAGGTATGAATCCAATTATTCTCCCTCCAGCTATGGGTAAATAGTAGGACAGACTGGGTTCTTCAGCCTTGGTGAGGCAACTAGTCTAGAAGAAGGAAACCTGTGAATTCAAACCTGTTAAACTCCGCTCAAAAAAAAAAATACTGACCTTGTGTCATATCCTGCCCGAGCGAAGGGGTTGGTAAATATGATAAAATGTTTACAAACCATATATATTTAATAGGTATCATACAATAACTGATGTTTGTACAGTAGCATTGGTTCCAACAAAGCCTTCCTCAGATGATGACTCTAGATTCAGGTAAGGTCTCAAGGCTGAAGCATCATTACCACTAATCTAGAGTGCCCCAGCAGTAACTCCTGATACTCCCAGACTTTGGTGGCTTGTTGTTACTTTATGGGATTGCCATAACCATGCCAATGCAGATAGAGCCTTATCTTGGATCTTTTTTATGTATTTCCTCTAGTCTGATGGAGAAAGTCCAAGATTAGTCAAGAATGTGAAGGTTGAGTTGGTCATGAAACGTCAGCATCCGACCTCAATAGGAATAGATTTGTATAAGGAGCATTAAGAGCTGATATGCCATAAACTTAACCAAACTATATATATCTAATACATATGTTTAAAGAAGATTTGGCCTTAAATAACTGATATATCCTGAGTGTAAAGTCTTTATATCTGAGGTAATAGATACTTGCTAGGTATGGACTATTACCAAGATGAATCGATAAGATGGATGATGATTAAAGACAGAGGGAAAACGAACATCCGCTGCTATGCCTGGTATATTCCTTTATTGACCAAATCCCCCGGATGTAGTAGGGGCCGTAACCCCTGTGGCATCAGAGGTTATTTCCCTTTTGTTAGTTAGGATATTACACTGAGGTGGCAATAATATAAGGATAATCAAGAGATAGTATTCCGTGAAATGAAATAAAGGAAATAATAGGTACTATAGGTTTGAATAAATAAAGAAGTTTATTGTAATATTTACAGAGAGAGAATGTGTAGTTCTTAACGTGTTCTGTCCAGGGTGTCTTTTCGTGTTTCTCTCTCTCTATATATATATATATATATATAAAGGTGCTATGTTTCTATTCCTCTTGACACATAGATTTTGTTTTTATGGAATAAAATTCATACCAATGAAATTGTCTTTATATTGACATAACACATCACTCAATAAATCCAGGGCCTGACATACAGATGGTGCCACTAATAAAAAGATCCATAAGATTTTTATAAAGTACTAACCTTTAAATGACACGTATCAAAATTTGAGCCCAATCAGATAATTAGTTTACAAATTACAGTTATTTAAGGGAAATGACTGTTGCAAGTTTTCAAAACAATGGAAAAATATGAATTTTGTGTATTGATAAAGAATTGCTTTCTGATGAGAAAAAATACTATTCAAGCAAAGAAATGGATTGATAAGTGTTATTCGGACTCTGCTCTGTCAGAAACAATGGTTAAGAGGTGGTATGCTGACTTTAAACGCAGCCATACAGACACAAATGATGCTGAATGCTTAGGTCACCCAAATTCAGCAGTTGTCCCAGAAAACACTAAAAAATCTCCAGAAACTCGTTTTGGCCGATCGTAAATTTAAGTTGTGTGAGATAGCAGAGGAGTTGAAGACATCAGAAGGCAGTGTGTTCACCATTTTGCATAAACATTTGTCAATGAGAAAACAGTCTTCAAAATGGGTGCCAAATTTGCTCACAGTCGATCAAAAACAACAATGTGTTGACAATTCAGAGCGTTGTTTGTGACTGTTTCAATGTTACAAAAAGGATTTTTTGCATAAAGATGTGACAATGGATGAAACATCGATCCACCACTTCACTCTAGAGTCAAATCAGCAGTCAGCTGAGTGGACAGCATCAGGTGAAAGCCATCCAAAGTGACCAAAGATGCAACCATGAGGTTTTGACCTCCATATTTTGGGATGTGCAAGATATTTTGTTCATCAATTACTTCAAGAAAGGAAAAACCATCAATAGCGAATATTACATAGCATTATTAGTATGTTTGAAGGAAGAAATCACCAAAAAACAGCCACAAATAAAGAAGAAAAAAGTGCTCTTTCACCAAGATAATGTGTGACACTATGAAGGGGGTGCACCAAGCAGACGATCTTTTTGTTTGTTTTGGCGTGAAACCAAACAAAGGCCTGAGCTCGAGATCTTCGACGTGACAGGAAGTGGGCAAGGGAACGCCAGTCAGAGTGGTTTGAAAAAGGAACTCAGAGAAGAGAGTTGGCGAACGGTGACGCAGACGCAGAGGGGCAGTCGACAATGGTCAGCAGAAGGAAGCAGTGAGGGAAGACCAGTCAAGATGAGTCAGCATTCCTTGTAGCTTTGTAGAAATTTCGCTAGAAATACATGCTAGCGTTGGTCTGCAGATGCACAGGGAATGCAGTGTCACGGAACCACCCTTCTTGCACTTTGAGTTGACCTAAGCCCTTATTGTTCGTTTGTTCTTTGTTCTTTTTCTCCCGCTCCCTCAGTTGTATTCTTGTGGCCATAAAGAAATGTGAAATACCCCGGCGGAAACCACTAGATGATTCACTGGCCAAGATAGAATTGTTCAAAGAAGTTAATAAGTACTGAGGGCCGAAGGGATATTGTCACAAATGCACTGTGTAACAACTCGATCGCAACGATGGCAAAACTACATGAATATCAGAAACAGAGATGTATTCTGAGGCCAAAGACAAATCGTTCAACAAAAAAGGAATCGAATTGTTAGAGAAGCATTGGAATCAGTGTATCACCCTGGAAGGAGACTATGTTGATAAATAAAGTCGAATTTTGCCTAAAAATTGTTTTATTAGTGAGGGACCGGGACTTATTGAGTGATGTGTCAATTTGATTTTCTATCATGTCTTGCTCATCTCATACTGAACCTTACTCTTAATATAATATAGAGTAAACACATGGACAAAAATAAATTAGCAAGAAAAAATAATCAACGGATATTAATTGTTAATATTTATTAACTAATTATTTTTTTGAAACATTGTATTACACCAATTTTTAAACAAGCATGTTTTGGAAGTGTTCACCAATGGTCTGGGAGACCAGGGTTCAATCCCAGATCATGTCATACCAAAGACTTTAAAAATGGTACTTGATACCTCCTTGCTTAACAATCAGCAATATAAGGTATTTATCAAGGGTAAAGTGGAGTAATCCAGGGAAAGGAGTAGCACCCTCCCCTACACCTCAGTGTAGTAGCTATTGAAAAGGTTGCCCCTCAACTACGGTCGCTAACTTTACTTACTTATATATAAATATGGGTATATATTTGGGGGGGTGTATATATATATATATATATATATATATATATATTCAAATTATGACCTGTTGAACCTTATGTAAGATAAAATAAATTCTATGGGGTTAACAATCAAAAAGAAACAAATTTCTGTTTAAATCCATCCAAAGAATCTGTTAATAAATGGGTGAAATAAATTTATAATGGAAAATACTCATTAATTTTCTTGTTCTTAAATGATATTTTGGACAACATGGATTTTTTATATATATATATATATTTACTAACCCCTCTTCGCAGGCAGGATGTGACACAAGGTCAATTTTTAAGTGGAGTTTAACAGGTTTTAATTTAGAGTTTTCCTTCTCCTAGACTAGTTGCTTCACCAAGGCTGAAGAACACAGTTTGCCCTACTATTAACCCATAGCTGGAGGGAGAATAATTGGATCCATATCTTTCCCAAGGATATTAGTTCTATGTGAAAAGCAATCAGTCTCGTCCAGGATTTGAGGAAAAGGAAAACTCTGAATTCAAACCTGTTAAACTCCGCTTAAAAATTGTCCTTGTGTCATATCCTGCCCAAGTGGAGGGGTTGGTAAATATGTACATATAGACATATATATATGGGATATATATATATATAAGGTATATATGTGTGTGTGTATGTAGAAAAGTTCATAGGCTGAAAAGTTCATATGACAACATATCTGCTGTTAATGACTTTTTTACCTATGGGACCCAAGCACTGCAATACCAATGAAAGAAGGAGGACTATAAACCTCATTTGATCACATTCCATGAACTTTTCAGCCAACCCACGGTAGCTGTTAAGCAGATATATGTACACAAACAAATATGATACATAAGCATTTAAATTTCCTTCGCTCGCGCTGGTTTCCTCGGGCTGAGTGGTAGAATCTTGAATTGGCATTTCAGTCAGCCAGGTTCCGATCTCTGCTACGGGAATCTAGCTTGTCTAGCCACACTGAAGAGTTGTGATACAACAAAACAGTCTGTTTGTGGATGACAATATATATGCTCTCCTACCTCTGTGGGATTGAGCTCTCTAGTGAGGAAAGTAATGGTTGCCACTAGCATAAAGCAAGGCTCTTTGAACGAATTGAGCTCTCAGTAGAATTTGGGTTTATTGATTTTTTATTTAAAAAATTTCCTTCACTTGCGCTGGTTACCTCATGGCTGAGTGGTAGAATCTTGGATTGGCGTTTCAGTCAGCCAGGTTTTGATCACAGCTTCTGGATTCTAGCCTGTCTAGCCACACTGAAGAGTTGTGATACAATGAAACAGTCAGTCTGTGGATGGCAATATATCTAAATATAAATATATTTATATATATATATATTTATATATGAAATGAATAGATATTACCACACCATGAAAATAGATTTTGGATAAATGCAATAGAAAACCTAAATAAAATACAAGGAATATTCAGTGATGATGAAGTGAATATTTATAATTCTCAAACTTAAAAAGTATAATTGTTTTAAAATTTATATTCAATACAAAAATCACAAGCTGAGATTTTAATGGTATTTGTCAAAATTCCTGAGATGAAGCTTGATCATTTTCATCCCTTAGAATATTCAGACTATTGTCTTTATCTTCATTGATATATTCAAAATATTTCAGCCGATGTGTCCTTTGGCCTTATTCAAGTGTTTCTTGTTGAACTCAGGAGCCAACAAGAAAGAAAAATTTTACAAAATAGTAGTATGTAGTATTTCATGGGTTGATGGAGACATTAGGTTTATAAGACCCAAAATATCACCCTGAATTATCGAGCAGAACACATTTGCTTGAAAAGTGCTTCTAAATGAAATCATCTGAAGATTTCACCCAGACTACAGGGAAATAGCAAAAAAATATTTAGCACTTTGTACCTGGTTATGGTTAATGGAATTAGAACAATCTATTCCTGTGGATTAAATAAAGAATTCAGCTGGAAGTTCTATGTTAGCTCTTAAGTTCAACATGAAACACCAGAAAACTAAAGGATGAATTGGCTAAAATGTTGTGAATATATCAATGAACATAATAGTCCAAATACTCTTAAGTGATGAGATTTCAATAACTTTTCTTATTAAATGCTAGACACACGAAATACCAGAAAACTGAAGGATGAATTGGCTAAAATGTTTTGAATATATCAATGAACATAATAGTCCAAATACTCTTAAGTGATGAGATTTCAATAACTTTTCTTATTAAATGCTAGACACATGAAATACCAGAAAACTGAAGGATGAATTGGCTAAAATGTTTTGAATATATCAATGAACATAATAGTCCAAATACTCTTAAGTGATGAGATTTCAATAACTTTTCTTATTAAATGCTAAACACATGAAATACCAGAAAACTGAAGGATGAATTGGCTAAAATGTTGTGAATATATCAATGAACATAATAGTCCAAATACTCTTAAGTGATGAGATTTCAATAACTTTTCTTATTAAATACTAGACACATGAAATACCAGAAAACTGAAGGATGAATAGGCCAAAATGTTGTGAATATATCAATGAACATAATAGTCCAAGTGATGAGATTTTAATAACTTTTCTTATTAAATGCTAGAGACAAAATGAGACAAATTTTAAAATTTTGAAAAAAGTTGTTAGCACTGATGGAAATTAATAGAATCTTTCACATTATCCTGTTATTAAATTTTGAAGTAAAAAAAATCTTACTCAATATAAAAAAAAATCAGATATGGGTTTAAAAACCCAACATAGGATCAGCATTTTTTTTTTATTGCTAATAAATACTTATACGCTAACTGTTCTTCATAGACAAAATTTTGGTCACATGACAAAGACTGTAGTGAAAACAGAGTTCTACTTTGGGTTCTACAAATTGAAATGGACATTCTAAGAATGGTTTCTGCCAAAGAGAAATACCTCTAGTGCCCACGTTCATTTAGCCATTAAAGAATTATGTTATTGTCATGTTTTTTAAAGTGTTCATTAATAATTGGCCTGACTTAGTGAGTACAAAACATGACTTGTTTTTAGATCATGTCTCAATGCATATGTAGTTTTTATCATCTAGACCAAAGGTTTTCAAATTTTTTGGAGCTAGGACATCTTTCTATTTCAGGATCTATCTCATGGACCCACGTATAAATAAAAATGAGGTCCCATGAACACCCACTCCCCATATTAATAAATATGAAATTTACCAAAAATATTTTGCCCAATCGGCTGTAGCTATAGAATACACCGACTGCACCTCTGCAGAGTTTCCTAGATATGACACTAAGCAATCTGATAGTGAGTTTCCAGTGATGCTGAGGCTTTGGAGAATGCAGAGCACCCCTTCACTGCCATTGCTCCCAGGTCTACTCTGGCCAGGAATGGTAGCACCTGATAGGGCCTTATCTATGGGTTGAATAGAACTAACAGCATACTTATGCTAAACTGAATTGTTTGAATTAGAACTGTTTGACTAAACTGATTAGGTTGGAATAAAAATGTTTTTGACAATTAAAATGTGTACTCATGCTAAATTGAATTGTTTGAAATAGAACTGATAATTTGTATAAAAATGGATTTGGCATTAAATAACCTACAAAGGTTGATATGCCATAAAACCCAACCAACCAACCAACCAAAAATATTTAATGAAAATTATATCAAATATTTGTACTGAGCTGGCGATGTAGAATACACTGACTGTATCTCTGCAGTGGGGTAAGACTCCTCAACAAGTATCCCGGGTATGACATTAAACAATCTGATGGTGAAGCTCCAGTAATCCTGGATCTTTGGGGAATACAGAGTACCTCTTCCTTGCCATCGTTCCCAGGTCCAATCTGGCCCAAAATGGTTACACCTGATAGAAATTATAAGTAACATGTCTCCAGTGTATTTACATGTGTGTTGTTATGTGAAATAGATCAACTACACACATCCCAAGAATATGCCTTCTCTCCTCTGTGTGTATGTCTCTCTCTATATATTTGTATTTTTCAATGAAAATGCATATCAATGCACTTTACAAAAATAGATTTAAGAATGAGCATGTTTTTGTTTGTTGTGCTAATGTTGAAAACTTGCACACATCACTTTTTCTCCATATTGAATTTTGAACTTACCATTTTGTAAGAAAACACTTCCACACACTTCAAATATCTGCTTTCTCTTTAATGAAAGTTTGTTGAGGGATTTCTATGAGTGAACTTAAATAAGAGATCAATATGTGTTTCATAAACATTACTGCACATTAAAATTCATGTAGATATTTGTAGATTATTCACAAATACAAATCCACACACATCACGAGAGTATGGCTAAATATCAGTGTGTATACCCATATGAGTTTTTAATTCTAATTTTCGTGAAAACGCAGATCTGCATACATGGCAAGAATATGGTTTCTCTCCTGTATGTGTTCGTATATGTCTTTTTAAAGCTGAACTGTCTGAAAATGATGATTCACACACTTCACAGGTATAAGGTTTTTCTCCAGAATGAGTTCTCATGTGTCTTTTTAAATTGCCATGTTGTAAAAAGGCTGTTCCACACACTTTGCAGCAATATGGTTTTTCTCCAGAATGAGTTTGCATATGTCTTTTTAAATTACTACTTTGTCGAAATGCATAGCCACAAACTTTGCAAATGTGTCGTTTCTCTTCAGTGTGCATTTGTAAGTGGCTTTTTAGTTCTGCAGTTGAAACAAATAAACAGTCGCATATGTTACATGAATATAATTCATCTAATCTATGAGATTTTGTGTGTTCTTCTAATTGTAAATTACCAACGAAAGCAGATTTACACACATCACAAAAATATGGCTCATCACTGGTGTGTGTTCGCATGTGTGTTCTTAAATCTCGTTTCCGTGGAAATGTCAAGCCACAGTCATAGCAAGAATATGGTTTTTCTCCTGTGTGTATTCGTACATGTCTTTTTAGAGCTGAACTGTCTGAAAATGAATAATCACATACTTCACAAGTGTAAGGTTTTTCTCCAGAGTGAATTCTCATGTGTCTTTGCAAATTCCCTCTATGTAGAAACACTGATTCACATTCTGAACAAGGGTAAGTTTTTTTGTCACTGTGAGTTTGCATATACATCTTTTAAAAAAATTCAGATTAACAATCTTCACAATAATATCACCGAGTAACAGTAGGATTTTGTATCTTTTGGTAATGATTTCAGAAGAAATATCAAATGATAAGATTTCATGGTAATATAATTTTTGTCTCCAATATTTTCACATGTAATTTCAAATATCAAGTCATTAAAAATTCAGCCATATATACATCATAAGATATTTTACATTTCATTTTTTTTTTTTTTCTTTGCACTTTCATTTTCTGCATGTTTGGAATTTTGTTTTCATAAAAATTTATGGAACAAACTTTATAAAACTTTATATATTATCTTTGTAAAATTTGATCAACAATCTAAATCCAATAATTTAAAAGTTTCCCACATTACAATTCCTTTTGTCCAAATTCAGTTGTTCTTCACAAAACTGGCCAATCTGTGAACAAATAAAATACAATTTTAATGAAAATATTGACTAAGGCATAGATTAAATAAGATTATATCAAAACCTCAAGACATGCTCAATATTAAGATTTATAAACCGAAAGCTGTAGATAATAATCTTATCATAAAGATTTGTTTATGTAGAATATATAGCAAAAAACAAAGAAAAAAAGGTCAATGATGCCAGCAATTATTTTTAGTCCTCAACCACCCAACATCAGTTCTCATCTATATATTTCACGAGAGTATAATTTCATGTTTTCATCAACATTATTATACCAAATCACAATTTTTTCCAGAACATCATTTCTGTCTCCAATGTCTTTTTGCGTGTGGAATTTCAAATAACAACTCCCTAGAGTTTTAGACATTTTATAAGAAAGCTTTCTTGTATATTATACATTTATATATATTTTGCAAATTTTAATTCGTTGAAAATTTTGATGTACAAATTAGATAAATCGTGATCAGGTATGCTTGTAAAATTTGCTCAAAAATAATTTGACATTCACACTCAACAAAATGTTTTTTTTCTGTTTTGGGTTTTATTTTCATACCCTAGTTTTCTGCATGTTTGCAATTTTGCATTTATAAAAGTTTGTTGTACAAACTTTATAAAACTTTATATATTATCTTGATTATCTTTGTAAAATTTGATCAGTCTAAATCCAATAATTTCAACGTTTTCCCACATTGTAACATATTGACCCTTGACCGAGCCATCAATTAAGAGATGCACCTGTGTAACAGGAAGCAGGTGCATCCGGTCGAGGATGTTGGAATATCACCTTGACCTGTGGACATGGTTGAATTCGGTGCAGATGCGTACACCCACAGGAAGCAGGTGGACGTCAAACAATTATATAACCAGGTGCCACAGACGGCTTGGGTGAGTTGGAGTTCGAGGCAGGCAGACAGACAGTCAGTTCAGTTCGAGTTGCAGTTGCAGTTCGAGTTCCAGTTCCGGTTGGGGATAAGATGCCGGAGTGAGAGCTAACTCCAGACAGGGGGCTTGGGCCCTCAGGACCCTGGTTGAGCAGCCCAGCAGAATGAGATATTTTATACATCTTTTTTTTTAATAGAGGAATTATATATTATAAACTGAATTACCATAACCAGAAAACTTAGTAAGCACTGCATGCAACATACAAAAACACTAGACAGCAGTTTTGACCTTATTAGATCTCATCTCTGACTATAGCTGCTATAGTCAGAGGAACTTGGGGTCAATATGTGGCAGTCTGTTCCGTCTCCAACTCACCTCTCATACATAACCAACATCAACCCTTTCGCAACCCTTTCGAGAATAAAGTGTGAGAGGTATATTTTTATAAAGAAGTGTGTTCATTCATCATTATTGTTGATTATGTTTCTGCATGCATATGTATACGTATAGTTGTATCATGGTTATACAACAACGTTACAATTCCTTTAGTCCAAATTCAGTTCTTTTTCAAAGTTGTCTTTCTGTGAACAAATAAGATACATTTTTAATGAAAGCTCATGCTAATGCATTGATTAAATAAGATAATATGAAATTAGTTAAAATTTAAAACCTCAAAACATGCTCAATATCAAAATATAATCTTGCCCAATCAGCTGGGGCTATAGAATACACTGACTGCTTCTCTGCAGAGGGGTCAGTCCCACTCAATGAATGTCCTGGATATATGACACTAAACAATCTGATGATGAGGTTCCAGCAGTACTGGAGCTTTGGGGAATGCAGAGTACCCCTTCATTGCCATCACTCCAAGGTCCACTCTGGCCCGGAGTGGTAGCACCTGATAGGGTCCTATCTATGGGTTAAATAGAACTAACAGCATACTTATGCTAAATTGAATTATTTGATTAAACTGAATAGCTTCAAATAGAAATGTTTTTGACAATTAAACCGTACTTCGACATTAAAACTGTATTTACACTTAACTGAATTGTTACATATAACTGCTTGAATAGTTTGAAATAGAAATGCTTTTGACAAACTGTGTACTTATGCTAAACTGAATTGTTTTAAATAGAACAGATTATTTACATAAAAATGGATTTGGCATTAAATAACCTACAAAGGTTGATCTGCCATTAAAAACCCAACAAACCAAACAAACCTAAAATATAATCAGGACGATGTCAATAGTAATCTTATCACATAATCAAAAAGATTTCTTGTACTTGTTTCAAATCTTTCATCTGTTGAGAATCTACAAAACATTTTCAGTTTATTTGTGCATCACAAATTGTCTAGATTAACCTGCATAGCTCAGATGATTGGGGGGGGGTCCTTGTGGGGAAATGGTTAAAGCGATGGACTACGGAATCATAGTAAGTGAGTTCATACTCTAGTTGTGTTATTACATTCATTTTCGGGCAAATACCCTTGGGAAAGGTATGAACCCCCTTATCCTCCCAGCTATGGGTTAAATAGTACCACTTCTGTTCTTCAAGGAGAATAGCTTTGGCATTAAATAACCTACAAAGGTCGATATGCCATTAAACAAAGAAACCAAACCAAATCAGATGATTGGACATCAGATGTTTAAGCAAACCAATGAATCAAACTGCTTAAGAACATTTTGTTTTATTTAAGTTTCTTAACTGAGAATTTTTATTTAGATATTTTATACATTATTTTTTCTTAATAGAGGAATTATATATTATAAACTGAATTAATATGACCAGAAAATCTGGTAAGCAATGCATGCAACATACAAAAACACTGGACAGCAGTTTTGACCTTATTAGATCTCATCAGCAGTGTAGAGTGATCTCCCTTTCCTACATTCTGTGGTTGCTGGTTTGATCTCTAGTAGAGAAGATCACAGTATACACTGCTGATAAAACCTAATGAGGTTGAAACAGCTGTTCAGTGTTTCCATATGTCGCATGCAGTGTGTAATATATTAACATGACCTGCAGGGTTGAAAACAGCAGATGTTGATGGCAGATACATTGATAAGATTGGAGTGATTACCGGAATGTTACCATGCTCCTCAGGTGTTCTGGTATTGGCGGATGTTGTTGACAGCTTCATCCGGCCGAAGATAATATCAACAAAGTGTTTATCGGAATATCACCTTGACTAGTGACAGATACATCTGCCCATAGAAGTGGGCTTGGGCAAGTAGCCAATAGGAAACAAGCAACACATGAATGTGAACTGTAACCAATGGAAAACAAAGAAGTGAGACGTGGGCGTAACCATAACCAATGAAAAAGAGGAATTGCTGCAAGTCACATGGGAGTTATAGACTATATAAGTTCCTGAATTTTGGCTAAAGTCAGTTGTTCACTGGCTCTTCCATCTCCCAACAACTCCTTTGTGTGCACGAACTTTCTGCGATTGCTTTTCTGCTGCACACAAGTATCATTGTCAAGAATAAAAATATAATATTATATTTTTATATATATGTGTTCCTCATTGTTAAGAAAGACACCGCTGAGTATACAACAAGTGCTTGCTGAATTTTCTGGTCATGGTAATTCAATTTACATATCTTATAATCAAAAATGCTATTAAACGTAGAAACTTTTCTAATTTGATGATTTTAAATTATATACCATGGAAAGTAATCAAATCAAATAAATATTTATACACTTGAACAAACGTTATATTCATTACTTTTGATCTAGCAAAAGAGATATCTATAACATGGCAAAATATCCATGACTTTCATCCCAAGATGATATAGCCCACTCAGCTGGGGCAGCAGAATACAACAACTGCATCTCTACAGAGGGGTAAAACTACCCCAACGAATGTCCTGTATATGACAATAAACCATTTGATGGTGAGGCTCTAATGATGCTAGAGATTCGGGGAATGTGGAGAACCCCTTCATTGCCATTGCTCCCAGGTCCACTCTAACCTGGAGTGGTAACACCTGAAAGGGTCCTATTTATGGGTTAAATTTTACATTTTAACTGTGGGCAAGCAAATGACTTATGCAAAATCGAATAGTTTGAAAAGAACTGTTTGATCATTTACCAGTGTGTAAATAAACAACTAATGTTTTAATTGAATTATTAGAATTACATAACAATACTTAGAACCATTTAACTTTGACTTATGCTAAACTGAAGTATTTGAAATAGAACCGTAAGTTCATTTTACTGTTTGTAAACAAATGACTAATGTTAGTGACACATAGTGATGATACATGGAACCATTTAACATTTTTGACTTCTGTTTACAAATCATATATATCTAACATATATGAATAAACTAGATTTGGCATTAAATAATATACAATGGTTGATATGCCTTAAAACCCAACCAAACCAAATCATATATATTTGATATATATTTATAAAGAGGATTTGGCATTAAATAATATACAAGCTTGATGATTTTTATCATTAAGGGTTTTCAGACTATTGTCTTCATCTTTATTGTTATTTCCCCAACGTTTCGGCCAATATGTCCTCCAGCCTTCTTCAGGTATTTGTCGAACTCGGGAACCTACACAGAACTTTGAACTACATCCTTTGTAACGGTTATAGGCATTGGTCCCCTAAGCTTCTAAGGAGACAATTACCTGGAGGTTGCAGGTTCAATCTTGACTTCAGGCGAGTAACAATACAAGAATACTTGACAGTTGTACCTGGTTATGGCTAACAGAATCAGAACCAGCGACCTCCGTGGATTTAATAAATGACATAGAAGTTCCGTGTAGGCTCCCGAGTTCAACAAACATTTGAAGATGGCCGGAGAACATATCGTCTGAAATGTTGTGAAAATAACAATAAAGATGGAGACAATAGTCTGAAAACCCTTAAGAACAAATCATATATATTTGTATACTGAGAATTTGGCATTAAATAACCTACAGTGGTTGATAAGCCTTAAAACCCAACCAAACCAAATTATTTAATATGTATAAAGAGGATTTGGCATTAAATAACCTACAATGGTTAATATGTGATAAAACCCAACCAAACCAAATTATATGTTTAATATATATGTATAAAGAGAATTTGGCATTAAATAACCTACAGTCGTTGATATGCCTTAAAACCCAATCAAACCAAATCCTATATATTTAATATATATGTATAAAGAGGATTTGGTATAAAATAACCTACAATGGCTGATATGCCATAAAACCCAACCAAACCAAATCATATATATTTGATATATATTTATAAAGAGGATTTGGCATTAAATAACCTACAATGGTTGATATGCCATAAAACCCAACCCAACCAAACCAAATAATATCTATTTAATATATATGTATAAAGAGTATTTGGCATTAAATAACCTACAATGGTTGATATGCCTTAAAACCCAACCAAACCAAATCCTATACATTTAATATATATGTATACAGAGGATTTGGCATTAAATAACCTACAATGATTGATATGCCCTAAAATCCAATAAAACCAAGCCAGGATCTTATATGGCTACAAAAATGGGTGCTTTATTCATTATATTAAATATTAAAGAAGGATAATGAAGCAATATTTTATTCAAAATATTTTATTCTTAAAAAATGTCAGTAAAGTATAATATTAATGAATATTAACACTTAATTACTTCCTTTCAGGAGAATTAGTATTGTCTCCCCTTTGGTAACTCTCTTGTAGAAAAGTAAAAGAATTATTTATGTATAAGATGCACTGTTTTCCCAGATTTTTAAGATGAAAACTTAAGGGTGTATTTTATACATGAGAACAATATAATTAACATTTTTCTGTCTACATGCCTTACTATATTTGGGATGGGACAACCAAAAGAAAGTTATAGCTATAGTCTAAACTAACAGGTTTTGTGTTGTTTTAGAGAAATACCCACTAGAATGAGTTCATTAATTTGTTTCTCGTAATGTGAGCTTATTTATGCCACAATATTTTTGTGTGAACTTGTCTGTGTTTGCTCTAAATACTGTGTAAAATTTCTTTTTAAACATTATATATATATATATATATATATATATATATATGTTCAGCTCCTGAATGATTTTCTTGTCCTGAAGGAATTACTCCCAACTCTGGTTTAACTGGACTGAATAATACCTATATATATATATATATATATATATATATATATATTTGAATTTCATCTGATGAGCTTGAATAAGCGAAATAGATCTATTATGGAAATGAATACTATTTCTAAATTTCTTGTTTTTAAACAAAAATAAAAAAAAACTATATATAAAATATTATATATAAATAACCAACAATGGTTGATGTGCCATAAAAACAAACCAAATCTTCCAATAATGTGTCATTTTTGCTGATTAACAGTTAAATATATACAAACTGAACAAGAATTTTAAATAATGTATGAATGGTATTCAAATAGATCTGTTCGAAAATTATTACCATTGGATAGGAATACTTGAAACCATATAATAATAGGTGAATTATTTGTATTAGATAGGAATAGTTGATACTTATGAACTGTGAGCAAACAAATGATTATTATTATAATCATTATCATTATTATTATAAATTATAATCATTATTAAAAATTATTATTATTATTATTATTAAATAAAAATAGTTATTTGAAACAATATAATTGGATAAAAATTAATAGTATTATATTAATAGTATTAGATTAAAATTACTAGTATTAAATTAAACTTGAAACCACATTAAGGTAGTTAAGTTTGCTGACAGTAGTTGAGGGTGACTTAAAGGCTCCCTTTTCAATATATATATAAACAGTTCTATTTTAAACTATTCTGTTTAGTATAAGTATAGTTTTCAGTAACACACATCGGTTTGATGGTACATCAATCATTGTAAGTTATTAATGCCAAATTTTAAACAAACAGTTCTCTTTCAAACAATTCAGTTTAGCATGAATACAGTTTATTTCTATTTGACCCATAGATAGGAACTTATCAGGTGCTACCACTCTGGGCTAGAGTGGAAATGGGAGTGATGGCATTGAAGGTGTACTCAGCATTCCCCAAAGTTCTAGCATTACTGGAATCTCACCATAAAGATTGTTTAGAGATATATCCAGGACACTTGTTGGGGGGGTACCTCTCTGCAGAGAAGCAGTTGATGTATTCTACAGCCCTGGCTGACTGTAACTGTAAATTATTTGTCTTGGAATACTTGATAGCATAACTGTGTGCAAACAAATTCTTATCACATGATTATTATGAAAATTTTGGTTTGGTTTGGTTTAATGGCACATCAAGCAGTGTAGGTTATTCACTGTCAAATCCATTCTTATATACATAAACATTTCTATTTCAAACAATTCAGTTTAGCATAAGTACACTGTTTAGTTCTATTTGACCCATAGATAGGACCCTACAAAGTGCTACAACTCCGGGCCTGAGTGGACCTGGAAGTGATGACAATGAAGGGGTACACTGCATTCCCCAAAGCTCCAGCATTACTGGAGACTCACCATCAGATTGTTTACTGTCATATTCATGACACTTGTTAGAGGAGACTTACCCCTCTGCAGAGATGCAGTCGGTGTATTTTACAGCCCCAGCTGACTGGACCACAGGACATTGTTTGGGAGGGTCCTACTCCTCTGCAGAGATGCAGTCGGTGTATTCTGCAGCCCCAGCTGACTGGACCACAGGACACTGTTTGGGAGAGTCTTACCCCTCTGCAGAGATGCAGTCGGTGTATTCTGCAGCCCCAGCTGACTGGACCACAGGACACTGTTTGGGAGAGTCTTACCCCTCTGCAGAGATGCAGTCAGTGTATTCTGCAGCCCCAGCCAACTGGGCCACAGGACACTCGGGAAGGTCTTACTCCTTTGCAGAGATGCAGTCAGTATATTCTGCAGCCCCAGCCGACTGGGCCACAGGATATTGTTTGGGAGAGTCTTACCCCTCTGCAGAGATGCAGTCGGTGTATTCTGCAGCCCCAGCTGACTGGACCACAGGACACTGTTTGGGAGAGTCTTACCCCTCTACAGAGATGCAGTCAGTGTATTCTACAGCCGCACTCGACTGGGCCAGATTATTACAATAGATAAAAAGTACAAATAAAACAAATAATTGCAATGAACCATTGAAAATATATAGTCATGATTATTGTCAAACATTTACAAATTAATCAAATTTTGGCATTAAATAACCCATAAGAGGTTGATATACTGTTGAACAAATAAACAAAACAAAACTATTTTGACAGGGACACTGAAACCTTTTTTTGACACATTTCCATCATGAAGTGAAACTGTCTTCTTCCAAGTCCACGCCAATAAGGAAACATATTGTATAGCAAGCATATGAAATATAAAGAAGTTGGTGACCATATTTATAAACTGTGAGCAAACGATTATTGTTATTAAATAGAAATAGTTATTCGGAACCATATAGTTGGATAAAAATTACTAGTATTAGGTTAAACTTGAAACCACATTAAGTTTGTTAAGTTGGCTGACAGTAGTCGAGAATGACTGAAAGGTTTCCCTTTTAATACCTACTACACCATAGTGTAGGGGAGGATACTACTCCTTTCTCTGGATTGCTTCACTTTATCCTTGATCCATACCTTATAATGCTGAGTAAGCAAGGCGGCATCAAGTACCATTTTTTTGAGTCTTTGGTATGACTCGACCAGGAATTGAATCCCAGTCTCCTGAGCCATTGGCGAATAAAGTGATGGTATTTGTTTGATATTCCACAAAACCAAAGTACGGCACAAAGCCTTTTGAATGTGGGAATTGAGTGCAGGATCGTAGACAAGACATGCCTGGCGGCTCTATAAATGACTTGGGCCTTGCTAGCATTCCTCTAAAATGGGTTGCTTCAAACGCCAGAGCAGGTAAGAGCCTAGGAGGACAGCCTCCCTGATGCTAAGGAGTGCCAATGTCAAGTCACAAGTAAGATCCCACAAATGAGACTACATGCATACCATCTAACATGGCTGACAAGTGTGCAACGCATCTGCAAGGCCTCACTTGTTTTTTGAGGTCTCAACAAACGTAAAAGGTTTCCCCTGTTCTTTACCCCTTCAAAATAAACTAGCTAAAAAAATATTACCAGGGCCTTAATCAATATTTGTACTTCATCTCACTTAGGTGCCTCACATGGTGTAATGGTTAACAAGTCAGACAAACAAACCATTACAAGCGAGTTCAAGTCTCACAAGGAGCCCCATACATCCGGCCTTGTGCGACAACTTAGCAAAGCTTAGTAAATAAATACGAGGATCATTAAATAAATTTCCAGACTTTTTTCGTATGGGCACTTTTATTGATAGTACACACATGAAACTCTAGTCCCCTTTGAAGTAATCTCCTCCGCCGGCAATGCACTTGTACCGTTCCAACAACTTCTGGAAGGCCCCATGGAAGTCCTCTTGTGTGAGTGTGTCAATGACCTTTGTCACAGCCTCTTTCATCTCCTCAATTGTCTTATAACGACAGCCTCTTAGCTTAGGGAATAAGCAAAAGTCACAGGGAGCAAGGTTTGGACAATAGGGAGGCTGAGGAACTGTCTTGATGCCTATCTTGCTCAAATAGTCTGTAACAAGGATGGAGTTGTGGACTGGTGCATTGTCCTGGTGGAAATGCCACTGACCCGATTTCAAGAGTGCTGGCCTCTTCTGACGGAATCTCTTCCTGAACTCCCTTAAAACCTCAACATAGTAACCCTAACCCTAACCCTAGCCCTTTGGCCCATCAACTCTGGTGTATTGACTTCCTTACTCTTCCCACACCTCTCATCATCCCTCACAGACTCCCTGCCTTCCTTGAATCTCTTATGCCACTCAAAAACTGATGCTCGATTCATGCAAGATGCTCCAAAAGCAGTCTGAAGCATTCCATACGTTTCTCTGGCATGTTTTCCAAGTTTAAAACACAATTTTATTGCATATCGTTCTTCTAAAGTGTCAGATTGCATTTTTGAAATTCACCATCTGTGACAATCAGGCTTTAGTATGGTGTATTCCAATTGCTGCTGTAGTTGTTCATTCGAACCTGGAATCATAAAAATCGGCCAGTCATCTCATAAGATGTATAGCAATAACATACAAAATTTTCAAGAGTCCACGACAATTTTAAATGCCTGTACAAAAAAGTCTGGAAACTTATTGAATTCACCACGTATATAATAATAGGGGCCTGGCGTAGTGTAATGGTTAACAAGCAAGTCTGCCAGACCGTTACTAGTAAGTTTGAGTCTTATTGGATGCCCCATACTTCAGGCCTTGTGTCACAACAAAACAAAACTTTATAAACAACTTCGTCTGATTCTGTAAATAAAATAGGTAATCATCTTGTGTGATGCTACGGAAATTTCAAAACAATAGAAACAAACATTAAAATAAATCTTTTAAATATAATTTTAATTCAAGTTTATTGAATTAGTTCAGTCAACTGTTTTTTGACTAAATCGATGACAACATCATGACAAAAACGGAAATTAATGAAATTTATTTGGTTAAAATTCAGATCGTCGTAAATTATTTTTGTTAATATTATTATTTAAAAAATATCTACGATTTCTTTCAGATATTTTTCATTTTCGGAAAACATTGACTTTAAAACAGGGACCCAGTGAGGTGGACATAAAGTGGGAGTACGGTTTACAATAGTCGAATGGTTCATCATTCAATACTGACTTTGCGCCCAACATTAAAAAATTTGATATTCCATTTGCAATGAAAAATTTCCGTAAACTGGACACTGACTTTATGTTCGACAAAATTACACTTCAACAACGTCTTCGACTATAAGACATATATATATATATATATATATATATATATATATATATATATATTTAGACGCTGTGGCAAGTATATGTTTAATTGCAGTAATAATTTTTTTTTTTTTTTTTTTTTTACTTACCTTATATATGGAAATATTTCTAAAAAGTGAAGAAAAATCACGTCTTTTTAAAATTCTTGTGTTTGTTTGTTTTTTTTTTAGTCTAGTTGGTTAGTAAGATTTAACTGTTAATTTAAAATTTCATACAATATTTCTGTATTGTTCGCTTTTGTTCAGTTCATAAAGTTAATGAAAATTGGAAAGAATGTCTCAAAGAAGAAAGCTGTAGAAAAAAAAATGTAAAACAAAGTCATTCAAAATATGATAGAGAAGAATAAATATTTCACTGTTACATTTACAAGTAGGGAAAAAAGACATATGTGAAAAGAAACAGAGATTGACATTTCCTCTCTAATTTGTGTAAAGACAAACAATAGATAAATAAAATAGAATAAAAAAATTCAGTTGCATAAAATTCAAGTTGGCTGTTTTCAGCGAGAAAGTTTCACGTCACTGTTTCCTAAATTCTGGTATCTTTTTCCCTCTTTATTTTTTATTCTAAATTTTTGCTGTAATGATAATTAACTGCAGTATTAAATAAATTGACTCAACAATAATATCTTTTATAAAATGATATTAATCTAATTAATTAATCTAATATGATAATAAAATAATTAATATTTTAAAGTAAATTTCAAAAGTCTAATTCAAGACGATCTTACAAGATCGTCTTTAATCAGACATTTTAAATTTATATTTTATTTTATAAATAGTTATTTGTTTGATAATATTATCAACATTCTCTTCATTAAAGTTAGTATTACTTTTATTAAAATTGCTCATTTTATTGTTATAAATTTAATAAATTAAAATATTGCATTCTCTTTGGCTTTTTACGAGTTAGTTTTCTAAGTTGTGACTTTTTTCCTAACATAGGTTTTTCTGTGATTTTTTTCTGACGCGACTTGTTTTTTCCTTGTATTTTTTTTTTTTGTCTTGCTTTTTCCTGAATATTTTTCTTGACCAAGTTTTTACTTTTTTCCTGTTAATGAACAGCTTCTTTACCTAACTTTGATTTTAAAAATCGGCCCATCTTACTAAAAACTGACTTTTCCTTTTACGGAAAGGTCTATCTTTTGAAATACCTTGTTTTTTCTTTGGTTTTAAATGTTATGGAGAAATTATTTGGTCCTACTATAGGACTTTACACTCCTATAAATTATTTTGGGCGGTATGCCACTTGTTCCCACAAAGATGGCGGACGCTCAATATTCAGTCTCGGGAAACCATTGGCCAGGAGGACCACGTGACATGTTTAAATGTCCTTTTTCTATTGTTACAAACGGGCAGTTTCACTGAGACTGGAAAGCGTCTCATAGTCATAGTATATGAATGTCTGCGAGGCCCATCCATGGTGTTGCTTTTCTCTCCTGTTGATTCACGCTGAAGGGAGTGTGTTGCTGCTGCGAAGAAATTTGGTAAAAAAAGAACAAGGGTGTTTGAAGACGACGTACTTATAGAAAATACGCGTCTAGTAGGTGGCTCAAAAACGCAGGACTTGAATTTACGCGCCGACGTAGTTTTAAGCATGTCACGTGGTCCTCCTGGCCAATGGTTTCCCGAGACTGAATATTGAGCGTCCGCCATCTTTGTGGGAACAAGTGGCATACCGCCCAAAATAATTTATAGGAGTGTAAAGTCCTATACTACAAACATTGTAAATATGTTTTTTCAATTTCCATAAATCAGAATCACGCATCGTACTTATTTTTTTAATAAAAAGATTAGATCCTAACTTGAAAAAAGTCACTAAAACTTTTTTTTAAATTCATTAATAAAAAAAGATTATGGCAATAAATTTCATGGAAATAGAAATTCAATAAAAGGAAAAATTAATGAAAATACATAAAAATTAGAAAACAACAAATATGATAAAAATAATATTTAGAATATTTGTAGCATTATAATGGGTAGAATGTTCGCTAATAGCCCGGCAGAGCGGGTTTCAATCCCAGGTCGAGTCATACCAAAGACTCAAAAAATGATACTTGATGCCACCTAGCTTAACACTCAGTATTATAAGGTATATATCAAGGGTAAGTGAAGCAATCCAGGGAAAAGAGAAGCACCCTCCTCTAGTGTAGTAGCTATTGAAAAAGGAGCCTTTGGTCGCCCTCGAATTTGGTCACCAACTTTACTTTTATTTATTTATGGTAAAAAATTCACCGTAAACATTTATATATATATATATACTTACCAATACACTCTAGCAGAATGCGACGCAAGGTAAATTTTTCTGGAGTGTTGGATTAGTTGAGGTCGGATTAGGACGTTAGTAGTACATATATGAGGGTCGGACTGAGGTCAAGGGCAAACTGTGTTGCTGTTTGATAACCGACTCCATTCTGAGGTCATTTTATTTTACCGCACGTTGTCCAGTTGATACAACTCCTTGAACAAGAAAGGCCCAAAAAGAATCATACGAAAGAAGACAGCAACAGATAGGAGACGAAAACGTTTCTATTATATTTTTCCTTTATTTCCCGGATTCGACAACCATTCAATAGGTGAAGGAATTTTCCCTGAATACAATTGAAATGGTTGAATCCCCCAGTCAAGGTGTTTAAAAATACGTTAATCGCTTCTTGGTATATGTATGTCCTCATTTGGTATTTTAAGGCTTTAACAATGGTTAGTTACCTTTTGGAGTGTGTCGAAGTCCAGTGTTTTAGTTCGTAGTTTCATTTCGTAGCCTTTTATATTTCGGCATACAGTTAACCGAGAGGGCTGTTACTAGTGAAAAGACTAGCCAACGTGTCGTCCAAAGACGAATGCTTGGCGTCTTCCTCTAGTTAGCAAGGTGTTGTCACTTCGCCGGTCACTGCCTGAAACCGAATGAGCCTCCTCCTCTGGTCGGGAGGTCCCTTTTTCCTTACGCATGCGTCGTCCCTTTTTCCTGTCAGAGACCTCTGGGAGTTTCAGCATATTTTAATAATTTTCTTTTTTAATTCAATTTAAATTTAAAAAAAAAATTTAATTATTCCCTATACATACAGTGTGACGTCTACTTGACAATTGGAATTCGGACTTTAACAAATACAACTGCTATTGGACGCTGCTTGTGTATCTTCTATATGTGAGATGTATGGTCATATTTGCGTAGCACGTGTATGCATTTTAATAAGTCAGCAGTGTTACTTTGTTGAAACGCCCCCAGATAATATTTTCCCACTACTATACATGGAGTTAAACAGATTTGAATTTAGAGTTTTCCTTCTCTTAGACTGGTTGCCGTATCAAGGTTGAAGAGCCCAGTCTTACTAACTATTTACTTAAGGAAAGAAATAAGAAATAAAATAAATTAATAAAATAGAATAAATTCAAAAAGTGTTGAAATTCCCGGAAGTCCCTGACAGGAAGTAGGAGCGGCGCATGCCTACAGAAAGGACCTTCCCAGCGGTAATTAAAAACTCTGCTTCACTATAAGGACGCTTTTCCACGCAGCTGAATGCAGCGAGCACATGTGCTGATCGGGTCTAGTAGCCTGAAACTTTCCATGTCTGCTGTTAGCAAGCCGACTGTGCCGAAACAAATATTATTAAAAATACCCACTGGACAGGACCACCGACTTTGGACTTGTAGTAGAAAGAGCTTGGTATTTTTATTTGGCACGTTAATTAATTTGACCGTTAGAGTTGACGCATATTTTCACCGAATCAGAATGAATTATCCTATTTATCCCGGACCATTTTTCCGGGCAGCACCAAATTGGGGAAAAGCCCGCAAACACTTTCTCTTCCTCAGAAGCCTTCAATCTGGGCAGACGTAGTTACTGTCCGCTCTCCTTTTAGCAGCAGCATCACACCACCATGAGGAAAGCCATCTAATTTATGGACCTCTTGAGTCTAGTCTCTTAGACCATGGGTTCCCAGTTGAATATAAATTAGATGAATTCAATCCACCTCTCACAGGAACAACTTTAAGTCGCCTTCAACTTTGGCTATATTGATGCGACGCAAAATACCGCTCCGACAGCCAGCCATTTCATCCCTGGGCAACATTTTCTGGAGACGTTCACACTTCTCTCCCAAAACGACCAAGACCACACTTCATGGACGACGACAACGTTCCTGTCCTAAACCAGCAAACACGACTTTTGCTACACTATAGCGAACATATCTCCCTCACACATTCAACAATGCCTTAACCTTACGATGCACTTTTCGCTTGGGCATTTAGCTGCTAAAATGCCTTCTCAACTCTATAACAACTTCATTTCCTTCCTTGCTTCCTACCTACGAGACTTGCAGCATAAACGTAAACCCTTTATCCCATGCTGCCATTAAAACCTTCATATAAAAACCTTACGGCATCTTCGTCTTCTCTCTCTCCTTTATTTTCCAACATTTAGTGAGGAAATAAACAACAATCACGCGTAACATATTTCTTCGCTAAAGACTTATCACCCACTGTAAATGGCAAACACATTTCAACGCCTTGTTTGGGAGATGCGACTGTTTTTTAATGGTTCAGGAAGTCGAGTAGCCGCATGAGACCCTTAGAAATTAAGTTGAAATTTAAAAGGTATCTCGTAGCCGCCCCCGGCTACTTAAAAAGATTACATCCTCGTTCAGAGGAACGCTGAGTCAACTGTGATATTAAAAAGAAAATTAAAGGAATTTTGAGGGAATAAAATTTGATATGAAGTGAGTGACACTAAAGCCAAGTTTAGTATTTAATTGGGTTATGTTTTTAGGGGGCTTTAGTGTACAATATTAAACGGTAATTGAAACAGTAAGTTGAAACAGTAAGTTCCACAGCTTTCTAGTTCGGACACTGGTTCGAAAAGACAACAGAGACAATAAAGTTTTTAAAAAGGAATATTATACAATAGAAACAAAAAAGAAAAGATAAAGTGTTGCAAATTTTTGAGCAATTTTCTGTAACTTATCTGAGAGAGTGTTCTGGAAATAAAGTTCTTTGAATTTGAGCATTTTTCTTTTCTTTTTTTGTCTGTCGAAATGTTTCAGAGTTCATCGACATAGCCAAAGTTGAAGGGGACTTAGAGTCTTTTTTAAGGTTCTTTTCAGCAGAATTCTCGGTTGTTTTACTTGGTAGAATTTGAGTTGTCGACTTTCATTTAATTTTACTTTTATTTCTTGAGAAGCTTCAGCCTTTTTATAATATGTTTTGGCTATGCAAGAAGCGAGAGACGAAACCCAACTGCTGGCTAATTTTTCCTGCCTTTACAGTTCGGTCCCCGAATTCGTACTGAGGGTCTGAATAGTAGTTCTCGACAAAAAAGAAGTAGGTAGCTTTTTTGTGCCCTATTGTCTGGGATTCCTTCTCCCTTTTCCACTCTGGCCAAATCAAGTCCGTATGTGGTCGGTTTGATTTTTTCTTAGAAATAAATTTTTATAATGTTGACCAAGCCATTGGCCTAATGAGTAGAGTGTTCGTCAATGGTACAAGAGACCAGGGCTCAATCTCAGGTCGAGTCATACCAAAGACTCAAAAAAAGGTACTTGATGCCACCTTGCTTAGCATTCAGCATTATAAGGTTAGGATCAAGGGTAAAGAAAAGCAATCCAGAGAAAGGAGAAGCGCTCTCCCCTACATCTCGGTGTAGTTGCTATTGAAAAGGGAGCCTTCGGGTCACCCTCGACTAAGGTCACCAACTTTACTTTGCTTTTACCTGTTATTTTGAAATTAGTTCTTAACATTTTACTTAAATAAATCGTACTTACTAACTCTTCAAGTTACAATGAATTATTTCATTGTAACTCCCTTTCAAAGAGGATTGTTAACAACTTCGAATCTCCTGCCGAGACCATTTCTGTAGCTGCTCCTTTCCCTTATAAATCAACTACTTTAACCTAGTTATTTTGTCTGTTTGTGGCCACAGGATCAAAGTATAGTGTATAACCTTTGCACCGCCTGGTCTCCTTACTTTGACTCCTCCCGTGTCGGCCTTTTCGGCTGAACTTCACGTTCGCTTGTGATACCGTACATTCGGTCGATCCTAGCCTTGTAGCTAAAAGTTCTAGCTTAGGCTGAATGTTTGAAGCCCGCTCGTAATCCCGTCTTTCAGTAGATATAGCCTGGTGGCCTCAAACGTTCCAAGTCTACTGCAAGAGCCCGCTTACGTTGGCTTGTAGTAATCCCGTTCCTTAGCGGTGATCCGACCTGAGACAACCAAGTACTAGTTAACGGTCCAGTGCACACACGTCTAGCTTGCAGGGATCTCGTTCATTCGAGGGTTTTGATCTTGCCTGAAGTGAACATGTGTTAAGGTTCGCTGCCAAACCTGTCCTCCGCAGACTCCGTTCACAGCTATAGCAAATTCCAATTTCCGACGCAGTCCCTACCGACGCTGATGACGACTCTTTAGCCGGATTTTTGGTGAAATTGTTATTGTTAGTGTTATATTTGTTTGTTATTGTTAGCGAGGGAAAGTTTGTGACGTGTTTGTGCTTACTTACTTCCTCGCTAGGTTGTGAGAAATAAAAGGAGGAGGATGAAGAAGTAAGATGGCTATAGTCGAAATGTTTTGGAATAGGTTTTATTTGCAGCTTGGAATATTGGTTTTGCTTTTTGTGCTGCAAGTCTCGTGGAAAGGTTGTATTGAGAGAAAATTGAGTTATGAGAAATTGAGAAGGTTGAGATGGCAGCGCGTGTCGTCAGACGTGTGATGGATTGTGTTCGCTGTAGTTCAACGAAAGCCATGTTGCCGTTGGAGGAAAATGAACTTTGGATGTCACCGTGAGTTTCGTGTGTCTGGTATTTTTGGAGAGGAGAGTGTGCGTTGTCTCCATTAAAGTGGCCCAGAGGTGAATTGATAGCTAGGTGTCGAGAGCGGAATAAAAGCATCGCGTTGACATAGCCAATTTTGGGGTGACATAAAGTTGTGCTTGTGCGAGTCATAGAATGTATCTAATTTATATTCAACTTGGATTCCTTGCAAGGAATCCATAAATTAGATGGGTTCCCTCGTGTGTCCATGCTGTTGCTGCTGCTATTCTAGAGCCGCCAGTGAGACGTCTGCACTGGGCGGCGTTGTCCAGCTAAAGAGAGTGTGTTTGGCTGCTTATCCAGTTTCTGGTGCCCGGGAAAGGAAGGTCCGGGATGAATAGGATAGGTCATCCTGATTGGGTGAAATTAAGTATCGAATTAAATTGCGCGCCAAACCAAAATACGAAATTTCCCTTTCACTACAACTCCAGCCTCTGCCCTTCCAGTTCGCAGCTGAACCTAGTTTCCTTCGACTTTTTCCTGCCTTTGCTGACGATCCCTCCAGCTACCGTCGTCGACCCAACGACCATCCATGTCGAATCCATCTTGCACAGTCAACCCAGCGACCAGCCGCACAAACTACAGCTACACCATCGACTTACTTTGAGCCAATCCAAACCTCAACGCCGCAGTGATGTAGCATCCGTGATTCTACACTAAATTCATCTTTCGTGTATGATTCGCCAAATAAAGGCTTGTAATTTTAAAATCTTAACTTCCAGCTTCGTGTCATTTGTCTAGTCCTGTGTCAATCACTGTTTTACGAACGTTAGCGGTCCTGACGCCATCTCGCGTCACTCGGTCCTGCAACAGGTATCTAGTATTTTTTCCTTCCTTCAGTAATTCTTTTGCAGCCTTCACAGACAAAGAAGCCAACGAATTTAATGAGGCAGAGATGAAGCAAATGGAGGCAGATATCAAAATCGAAAACCACGAATCTCGAATAAAATAATAACAACTGTCACGTGGTCTCCCACTGAGAGAAGAGAAATAAGGGGATACTACTATTCCTCCGTATTTGAATTAACAGGCCAAGGATTGACCGTTGAAAGAGGAATCTGGGTCAATTCCTCAAGTAACAAATCCAGGTCAGAATGGAAACCAACAGATGTTTGTACTCTGTAACCGGATTGAAAAAGAATGGGGTACAGGGACATATAGTAGCCCTAACGAATCGCCTGACGGGGGAAGGAAGAAGATAGAAGCCGAATGATTGGTTAGAATCCCAAAGCGGAAATAGCCCCCTTCTTCCGTCAGCGGAAATAGGGAATAAGAAAATCAGTTTTGGAACAGAGGTCGTCGTGAACAGATGGGGGCGAATCTCGCGCCAAACTCCGGGTAAAGAAAGCGGAAAGAGTCTTGGACAAGAAGAGGAACTTAATACCTTCAAGCCAGAGCGATATGCATAAATAAATTCTGTCAACCCGTAAAAGAAAAACTACTCTCCAAAGGAGCCCATCGAAAAGATAAGTAAACGTTAAGACTGTTTCCCCCTATACCCAATTATATATTCTCTCCCTCTCTCTCTCAATTTAAAGAAAGACTAAAGGAAAGAAATAAAAGGAAGAAAGACATTTATAATATAGCCGACACGTTGAATATGTGTATCCGCGTGTGTAGTAAAAAGATTGATATATTTTAATGTTCCCATGTGTTGAAGTTGTTCATTTGTGTCGTCTATTGTCAAGTTGCTATTTAATGTTTCTTTTTCAGCTTCTTCTGCCTTATGTTATTCTCGCTTAAATTGTCCTATGAATTCCTTTAAAAATATTATACGGGAAACTGGAGTTGTCGATTGCTATAATTAATATTATTATATCTAAACCTAGAGGTCCATACCTTCCATAAATCTAAGGGTGGAAGAGCTAGTGGCCTGGTGGGTGTATGTGTAACGTGAAATTTGGAAACCCCTTGCTAGCGGCGGTCAGTCTAGCCCTAAATTAACCCCCACATAATATGCCAGTGTCTATATGCCCGAGAAAGGACTCTAAACAAGGACTTATTCTACGAGGGATCAAGTGCCAGACCGCCCCGTCTTCACATATGCGAAAAAAATAACTCCCCGTTTGGTGATAATAATATTTAAATGCACCAGTTCCCATACGCTTTTAAATGGTTGCTCATCCGGGGATCCTTTTAATTTAATTTGCCGTCACATAACCAAATTCTTCTAGCCCAATTGGATAAGATAGAGAATTTTTTTTCAAAAACTTTTTTTTTGTTTTATGTCTTACTCTTTTTAAGTTGTTTCCCTCCAATATGACTAATTAAAAAGGTTCAATTTTCAATTATTTTTATTCAAAAATGAAATATTTGACACAATGTTTTGATCTATCATTATTCAAGATATTATGATTATTAAAAAACCCTGATTAGACCTTCACCGGCAGCTACTGCAACCGTATGTTACGTTTCGCTCTGGCCAAACCAACGACAACACGTAATATATATAAAAATATATATTTACTTTCTTGACGGACGCTTGTGTAAAGTAGGAGCAATCAGGAGAGGTATTCGAATCGTTCGTCTGTGAGGCCTGGACACTTCGGGGTAAGTTAGACGATGGCCGAGAAAACGCACATGGGGTAACGACGGGACAAGTTTGCGTGAACAGCAGAATTTCACTGCCTTCCGTTCAAAATCGTCGACCTTATATTACCATCAAATTCCCACGCGGAGATATGGACACGCCTCTTCGCCCACGCTATCTCCTCCCATAACTGGCCAACGGAACATGCAACTTCCGCCCTTTTTGGAGTGACAGGTTTGATCGTCATCGAGCAGAAATAACTGTCATGCAGTTCACAGGTCACCCTTTTCCGGTACATCACTTTGTGACTGCACCGTGGAATTTTAACCTCGTCCCATATTGTCAGCCAAGCTGCATTTTACACGTACCTTAGCCGTATCATCTATGAACATGCCTGATGTGAACGTGGGCCACCCCTTAATCATTATGGGGCTACAGAAGAATTTGTTTGGGTTATTTGTTTCATTTGGTTGGTAGTAGTCGGTTTTGGGTTTAGATATCTGATTCCATTGGTTTTCCTTTCTACTCCATTTATTTCGTCGGCTTCTTCTGTGTCAGTAGAAGGCCGCAAAAGAATTTCTGATGGAAGAAAAAGAGATGAAGACACCTTTCAAATTTCAACTTTATTTTGGGGTTTCAGAAGGCTACTCGGTAGTTAGATGTCTTCCTGGACTATTAGAGAATAGTCACGTCTCCCAAATCAGGCGTTGAAATGTACTAGTCGTTTTGGTGGTTGACAAGTCTAAAGTCGATGTAGTCGTGTCAAGTGGGCGTTTTTTATAATGTTTGTTTCGGTGGGGTTGGCTAGCTTGCAGCAGACATGGCTAGGTATCAGGCTGCAAAACCTGATCAGCACTTGCATTTACTGCTAGTGGCCGCGTGAAAGAGGATCTGTTCAGTGCTACAGTGGAGGCTGAAGTGAGGCAGAGTTTCTCCTTTGCACAGGGACGGTGGTTTCTCCGGACATACGTAGCCCCAACTTTCTATTAAGAGCTTATGAGAATTTCTACATTTTTAAAAGATTTATTTGTTTCTATTTTATTAATTTTCTTTTTTTCTTTTTTCTAATCTCCGCACAACCGTGCCTTGGCCTGCAGTGACCGTGAGCCACCCTCTTAATCTTTGTTCACAAAGTCAAACCATAAAATCATCTTTACGAATAAAATACTCTTATATATTTACAAAGATTACAAGGTGAAGATGAAGGGAAAGAGGATAACTACATTATATGAAACCTTCAATTCTGAAGAGCCCTTGCCTAGTCGGCTGGGGCTGTAGAATACACCGTCTGCTTCTCTGCAGAGAAGTAAGACCTTGCCCTGTCGGCAGGGGAAGGAGTAGTTGTATACACCGATTGCACCTCTGCAGAGGGGCAAGATCTTCCCTAGTCGGCTGGGGCTGTAGAATACACTGACTGCTTCTCTCCAGAGGAGTAAGACCTTGCTTAGTTGGCGGGAGCTGTAGAATACACCGTCTGCTTCTCTGCAGAGAGGTAAGACCTTGCCCAGTTGGCAGGGAAAGGTGTAGTTGTATACACCGACTGAAGAGCCCTTGCCTAGTCGGCAGGGGGTGTAGATTACACCGACTGCTTCTCTGCAGAGAGGTAAGGCCTTGCCCTGTCGGCAGGGAAAGGAGTAGTTGTATACACCGACTGCACCTCTGCAGATGAGCAAGATCTTGCCTAGTCGGCTGGGGCTGTAGAATACACTGACTGCTTCTCTCCAGAGGAGTAGGACCTTGTCCAGTCGTCTAGGGCTGTAGAATACACCGACTGCTTTTCTACAGAGGTGTAAGACTCCCTTAAGGAGTGTCATAGATATGGCACTAAACAATCTGATGGTGAAGTTCCAGTATTGCTGTAGCTTTGGGGAATGCAGAGTAACTCTTCATTGCCATCGTTCCCAGGTACACTCAGTCCCGGAATGGTAGCACTTAATATATGAATCAAATAGAACTAAACTGTGTAATGCTAAACTGAATTGTTTGGAATAGAACTGTTTTTACATTTAAACTACATACTTATGCTAATCTGAATTGCTTAAAATAGAGCTGTTTTGATATTCAAACTACGTACTTATGCGAAGCTGAATTGCTTGAAATAGAACTGTTTTGTATGCTATACTGAATTGTTTACTATAGAACAGTTTTTGATATTGAAACTGTAGTTACGCTAAATTGAATTGTTTGAAATAGAACTGCTTAAATGAAAAGAGGGGATTTAAAAAAAGAAAAAAAAAAAGAGAAACCCTCGTTTGTTGATTCTATGCCTTCGCTATGCGTGCTCTGTCAGAGATATTGAGCACTTGGCATAATGGTTAGAGTGTTCACCAATGGTCTAGGAAACTTGGGTTCAATCCCAGGTTGAGTCATAGCAAAGACTCAAAAGGTGGTACTTCATGCCTTCTTGCTTAAAAGTCAGCTACTATAAGGTACAGATCAAGGGTAAGTGGAGCAATCCAAGGAAAGGAGTACCGCCCTTCCTTACACTTCGGTGCAGCAGCTATTGCAAAAGAAGCATTTGGGTCTCCCTCAACTACGGACGGCCGACTTATTATATATATACGCACACTATACTTACAATATATATATATATATATACAAACACACACACATATGTATATGCGGGATACTGTTGGAGAAGCAAGGACGAACTCATAAGTGATGTTCCCCAATCAACCCCTACACATGAAAGTGCTCGTGTAGACCGACCCACAAAAACTTACAACAGGTCTGTGCGGACACAGGGTGTAGTTTGGAAGACCTGCCAGATTGGTTTCGTTTGGTTTGGTTTATGGCATATCATCAATTGTAGGCTATTTAATTCCGAACCCCTTTTTATACATATTAACAGTACTATTTCAAAGAATTTGCTACAAGGCCTTTTTAACGTGGGAGCCAAACCCCGGGCCGTTGCCAAGACACGCCCGGTGACCTCCAAAATGCCTTGAGCTTCGTCGGCATTCTACCAAAAAGAGGCGCCTCAGGTACCAGGTGATAAACCAAGCTCTGTCAGAGCTGGTTAGATCCTGGGGGGACGGCCCCCTGAGGCCCAAGGACAGTCGGTCTTAGCCACATGACATGAATTTCGGGATTTCCTCGGTACCCATGTCAGGCGTTTCGACCAACTGCCACTAAAGCCAAAGCACACCCAACCTGATCCGTGTACTGACTAACGCGGACGGCCTAATTGTGTCAAAGCCCAGTGGTAAGACTGAAGTCCCTAAAAAAGATAATTTAACACGTACTGGTTTAGTGGGAGGTCAGTTGAATACCAAAAAGATTTGATAATTCCAGCTAAGCTTTAGTTTACTAAATTATCTCCCTTGACTTTCGCTCTTTAGAATTCAATTTCTAAATGTACTCGGCGATTTTTTTAGAAAAATTAACAAAAAAGTTTATAATTCCTCTCTTTTCTCCGATGTTGCGTTACTTAAAAAGTGACAAAAAATCAGAAGAAAGAAAACAAAACGAAGCAAGTATAACATTATCTTTCTTTCTTTAAAAATACAAACCTTTCCTCTGATATCATTTTTCGTTTCATTTAACTCAAAACAAAATCAGAAAGATATTAATAAGAGTAACATTTTTATTAATTTCTTTATTTTATGATGTTATTTTACAATTACACCTGTCTTATGAGACTGGTGTAATCTAGTGAGTAGTTAGACTTAAGTTTTGTCGAGAAATATGTTTTTAATTCGAATGAAACGTAAAAGATTTATCAAATAAACACTTACGGTTTAAGATTCGATTTTTAAAATATTTTTATTCATTTATTTATTTATTTATTACCTTGATTTAAAATTTACCCTAATTTTTTTTTTTAGTAAAAGATTTGACGCGTGATCTTTATCATTTTTATCCTCTCACAAAAATTTCACCTGGAGGTTTCGGTAAATGTGAATGTTAATGGGAGGTATTAGGAATACGGAAATTATTTATGTATAAGACGCACTATATTTTTCCAGATTTTTCAACCCAAAAGTTTGGGGTGCGTATTATATACAAGTATACATAGTAAGCACGAGAGCATTGTTAAAAAAGGGGGGGTCTTCCTATGAATTGTTTTTTGACTACCGCCCCCAACACATCCTCCCTCTCTCGCTAGTTCTCTCTCTCTCTCTCTCTCTCTCTCTCTCTATATATATATATATATATATATATATATATACATATATTATTGGCATAGTGATTAGTGTTCGCCAATGGTCCGGAAGATCGATGTTCAATCCCAGATCGAGTAATATCAAAGATTCAAAAAGAGTACTTGATACCTCTTTGCTTAACGCTCTTTATTAATAGGTGTAGATCAAGGGTAAGGGGAGCTATGGAAAAGGGGGTCCTTTGGGTCGCCTTTAAATATGGTCAGCCAACTTACTAACTTATATATATACACACGTGCAAAAGATGCAAAAACTGAGGAAAAAACAAAAACGAAAAAGAAAAAAAAAAAAAAAATATATATATATATATATATATATATATATATATATATATATATATATATAAGTAAAAAAGCGAACATGCTCTCTTGAAGTTTCTCTGTCTCGATTTTTTTTTCTTCTAGAATACAAGTCATAAAATTGATGCATAAAATAAACTGACATTGAATATCCAGCCTTACTGGTTTTGTTTTCAAGTCATTTTCTGCTGCAAAACATAAGCAAACACAAAAGTTGGCGCGGCTTACTAAATTATGGTAACCTAAAAGTGTAATAATCTATGTTATGGATTACACTTTCTTGGTTCATAAATTTTACAATTTCAATTTCAAATCGGTTTCATTTGTTCATGAATAACAAAAATGAAACATTAATTTTCATAAATGTTTATTATGAGAGAAATATTAACATGTAAAATTTTATAAAAGTTTATGAGGTAGATATTCTCAAATTTTCTGAATTTATATTAGTCTAAGATAAAAAGTAATTTATGAAAATATTTCTAAACAATGTAAAAATAAATCTCCATCTGCACCTTTTTCATATTGACTGAGTGTGTAGTCTTTTTTATCTGCACTGTCTATAAAATAGAAAGATCATAATTATTATTATTTTACTCCTTTGAGTTTTTCACACCAATGCTAACTGATGGTTTTTTTCACTGGAGTTTGAATGACAGCAAGTCTCCAGGACTCTTCTCAGTATTCTGGCCAATCTTACTAATGCCGTCATTTGGATGGTTTCCACTTGTTCTCTTATTTTCAAGTCCTCCAGTGCCTTTACCAATCCTTTGGTGACTGTACCAAGCACTCCTATTACAATTGGTATCACTGTTACTTTTATGTTCCATATCTTCTTCAGTTCTCTAGCAAGGTCCAGGTACTTATCTCTCTTTTTGCTTTTTTTAAGTTTTACCCTGTGGTCTCTCAGGGTGGCAAAGTCCACTATACACCAGGTTCTCTTTTTTTATGTTGACTATCTCTAGATCTGGTCATCTGGTCAAGATTAGATTATTATTATCATTATTTTACTCTTTAGAGAGTTTTCTACACCAATATTAGCTGATGGTTTTTCACTGGAGTTTGAGTGACAGTAAGTCTCCTCAAGTCACCAGGACTCTTCTCAGTATTCTGGCTGATCTTATTAATGTTGTAGTCTGAATGGTCTCTACTTGTCCTCTGATTTCTAAGTCTTCCAGTCCCATTACTAATCCTTTGGGGATTGTCCCAAGGGCACCGACTGCAATTGGTTTCACTGTCACATTCATTATTATTATCATTATTACTATCAAATTTACCAACCCCTCTGCTCGGGCAGGATATGACACAAGGTCAATTTTTTTAAGCGGAGTTTAACAGGTTTGAATTCAGAGTTTTCCTTCTCTTAGACTAGTTGCCTCACTAAGGCTAAAGAATCTTGTCTGCCATACTATTGACCCATAGCTGGAGGGAGAATAATTGGATTCATACCTTTCCCAATGGTATTAGTGCTATGTGAAATGCAATCATTCTCGTCCAGGATTTGAACTTGTGTTGCCATGTCCATTTCCTACGAAATTATTATTATTATTATTATAACTACATTTCCATGAAATTTTATATTTTCTTTATCTATCCTAAAGAAATGTTTACTCTTCCTATCTTCTAATATCTTCAGTAAATCTTTTGAAAAACTAAAAGAAAATTCCTTGGAAGGTAATTCTATGAATGATGGTTAGAGTGTTTGCCAATGGCCCAGGAGACCTAGGTTCAATCCCAAGTTGCGTCATACCAAAGACTCAAAAAATGGCACTTGATGCCTCCTTGCTTAACGCTCAGCATTATAAGGTACAGATCAAGTGGAAAGTGGAGCAATTCAGGAAAAAGAGTAGCACCCTCCCCTACACCTTGGTGTAGTAGCTATCAAAAAGGAAGCCTTCAGGTCACCCTCGACTACGTTTGCCCACTTTACTTTTTACTTTTTTTCTGTATAATTTAAAGGAAAATAACAATAAAAACTCTACAATATATGGGTAAACTACCAAATTTTGAATATATTAAGAAAATATTTTTTGGGGTACTTTAGTGGGTAATTTCAAACAGTATGTTCCGTAGTTTTCTTGTTCGGATACTGATTCAAGAAGATGATAAAGATGACAAAGTTTTAGAAAACAAATTTTATGCAAGGGAAACAAAAGAAAAGAAAAGATAGAAAGGATAAAGTGTTGCAAATATGTTGTAATTTGTGAAACTTATCAGAGAGAAAAAGAAAGAGAGAGAGAGAGAGAGAGAGAGAGAGAGAGAGAGAGAGAGAGTGTGTGTGTAGGATTTACACTCCTATATTCTAAAATGGCCGTGATACCATTTGTTCCCAAAATAAAGATAGTGGATGTCGGTAAACTAATCAGTCTCGGGAACCTATTGGACAGGAGAACCACGTGGTTAGTGCTCACAACTACGTCCGCAACTTTGATTTTCTTCTGCACATTTGGAGCCAACTGCATGACAAGGATTGTCTATGTATACTCTCATCTTCCAACACTCATTCTCTTTCCATTGTGACTTCCATTCTCACTCTCTCCATTTTGACTTACTGAGTCAACACACGCTTCCTCTTTCACATTTTCACTTCCATTGTAGGTTATTTAATGTCAAATCCTCTTTATACATACATATTGAATATAAAGGATTCGGTTTGGTTGGGTTTGAGGGCATATCAGCCATTGTAAGTTATATATATCCTACCTATGAGCATTAATGGGTACGTCCCATTCCTCTTTAATATATTGGACACTATTGTGAGGGGGTGAAAATATGTTGCTGGTTAACTAAACATAGTGGTCTCTCTTTTTGGGAGTTATTGGCAGTGTTTCCAACAATCATATTGGTCATGTGACATTTTGAGCAGTGAGTTCTATCACTGTTTGGTAACAGGCACCAGATGAAGAGGACCCCTCTCTTTCGTCTCTGTTTTCCAAGCAGTACATGTGTGCAAATTATCCTGTGTGGACCATTTCCCTACATCAGAAGAAATGTCAGTTTTTAACTGCTGCTATCAAACTCTTTGTTTTGTGGAACTGCTTTTGTACCTTTTATAGTTTGGGACAGTTTATTCATGTTTCTGAATTATGTATACTATATATGGGTATAAAATGTATGTCATCATAGTCTAAATGGATTTGTTTTTCTTTACTGAAATATTCTGTGTTAGGTTACAATTTAGAAAACCTAACGCATTATAGGAAAAAGTTGGTGGTGGTCTCAATGAATACACACATGCCATAAATTTGTATGATACTGAATAAGTAATCATCACTAGCTACGGTTACCTTCTTAACGCCATTGGCTAGTATTGTATTTTATTAATGTTATAAAGATTTACATTTCATTTCTAACCTTCATTTTCTCATTCAGTAATCTTTTGTAAGTGCCAAATCCACAATTTATATGTATATAAATTAAATATATGATTTGGTTGGATTGAGTTAGATGCGTGGCATTCTATACTACTGTATAGGACACCATATCAACTATTGTGGGTTATTTAATGCCAAATCCTCTTTATACATATATATCAAATATATATAATTTGGTTTTATGGTTATTTAATGCTAAATCCTCTTTATGACATATATATTAAATATATATAATTTGGTTTGGTTTTATGGCATATAAACCATTGTAGGTTATTTAATGCCAAATCCTCTTTATACATTATTTGTAAACATTTGTGATAACATTTTTTAAATGAGCCTGAACTCATTTTTTTTATACACAGTTAATTGGTTTAGGTATTGCTTTATAACAATAACTGTCTATATTTCTGAGATTATGTGCATTATTTACATTTTCTGGACTATTGTCATCATCTCTGTTGCCATGTTTATCAGAACATTTTGGCCATTGTACGCTCTGGTCTTCTTCAGGTGTTTGGAACTTAACCCTTTATTTCGCTCCCCGGGGTAGACTATTCTATTTCCACAATTCATGTTTAATGGATGTCAGTTATCAGTTATCTCCTGTTAATTTTCCCTCTGTAAGTACTCCACTGCCTTCACTGGGTATTGAACTCACACTCTTTGGGTATGACACTGGATCTAACCAATGCCTTTATCCACTGTACCATGTGTTCTTGAGGACATCTGTGTTTGAATTTCTGGGTATTATAAATGTCTTCAGCAACCATTTTTACCAGAGCTCATATTGCAACTTTGTTGTTATTATTGCTTTTCTCTGGCACTCCTTGTTACTGGTTCCCATTTTGTATTTGTTAAATATAAAGAATTGAGACTGAAATACTCAGCATACGTAGAGACGCCTTTTTAACCACACGTTCTTATTACACTATCACATAAACAAGTATGGCTGTTTGTTTACTTCCGGTCCTAGAAAAACAAACCCTTTTCTCGAGAGTATCAGGGATGGTAACTTGCATGACTTAACACTATTAATTTCTAAGCTTGGTCGGCTCAGGAGATTTTTTGGCCTTGCATATGTGCTGATTCTTTAAGTTTATGAATTTTCCAATGGTGTTCATTGTCTATGATCTCAACCTGGTTCCTTCTCTCTCCATATGTGGTCAGCCACGCCTGATTTTTCCACTTCCTCACGTGTTACAGCCTTCTGGTGTTCTTGAAGCCTCACCTTGAGGGGGGGGGGCTGTTTCTCCTTTAGATTTCCTTCCACGGCTGCATGGGATAGCGTACACACAGTCTTTAGTCATATTCTCCACTATGTGGGGGGTCTTACTCAGCTGAAACATGATAAACATGGCATCAAAGATGAGGACAATAGTCCAAAAAATGTAAAAAAAAAATGTCATTTGTTTGCACACTTTTAAATTGATATACATATGATTTGTAAGTGAATAGTTTGTAGGTTTTTTCATTTTTAAATAAGTTAGAATTAATTTGTTTGCACATTAGTATTGCTATTGTTTCTACACAGTTAAATGGTTTCAAGTATTGCTATGTATTACTAACAATTCAATTAAACATCAGTCATTTGTTTACACACAGTTAAATGATCCAACAGTTCTTTCTTGAAACAATTCAATTTAGCATAAGTCATTTGTTTGCACACAGTTTAAATGTCAAACAGTTCTATTTGACCCATTGATAGGACCCTATCAGGTAATACCACTCTAGGTCAGAGTGGACCTGGAAGTGATGGCAGTGAAAGGGTATTCCACATTCCCCAGAATTCCTGCATTACTGGAGCCTCACTGACACTTGTTAGGAGGTTGTCTTACCCCTCTGAAGAGATGCAGTTGGTGTATTTTACTGCTAATAAAAAGTATCAGAGATTTCTAAACAAACCCAAAACTGTTTATCATAAATTATGCTTGATGTAAACAAAGCCATAACCCATTGTGAATAAATGATGAAAACAAATAAAAGGTTCTTTATATATAAATTTTTTTTTTATCATCAAGGGTTTTTGGACTATTGTATTCATCTTTATTGTTATTTCCACAATATGTCCTCTGGCCTTTTTCAGGTTTTTATCAAACTCAGGAACTATGTCTTTTATTGAATCCATGGGGGTCGCCTGTTCTGATTCCGTTAGCCATAACCAGGTACAAGCGTTAAGTATTCCTGTATTGTTACTCACCTGCAGTCAGGATTGAACCTGCAACCTCCAGATGATTGTCTCCTTAGAAGCTTAGGGAACCAATGCTTATAACTATTATGCTATGCGTCCTGCTGAAGGCCGGAGGACATATTGGCTGAAATGTTGTGGAAATAACAATAAAGACAAGCTTTGTCTCAGAAATTTGGTCTACTAATATAAATGGTTATTCTTAATTTTAATAAAATGGCTGTCAAATATACCAACTGCTCCTCTGCAGTGAGGTTAACTCCCCCCAACATGTGGCCTCGTCAGATAGGGCTGTAGAATATACTGACTGCACCTCTGCAGAGGGGTTAACTCCCCACCAACAAGTGGCCTAGTTGGCTGGGGCTGTAAAATACACTGATTGCACCTCTGCAGAGAGGTAGATCCCCCCCACCAACATGTAGCCCAGTTGGATAGGGCTGTAGAATACACCAACTGCCCCTCTGCAGAGGTGTAGACCCCCCCAATGAGTGTCCTGGATATGACACTAAACAATCTGATGGTAAGGTTCCAGTGATGCTGGGGCTTTGGGAATCCAGAGCACTCCTTCATTGCCATTTCTCAGAGGTCCACTCTGGCCTGGAATGGTAGCACCTGATGCTAAACTGAATTGTTTGAATTAGAACTGTTTGACTAAACTGAATAGCTTGAAATAGAAACCATTAAACTGTTTACTTCCATTTAAACTGCATACTTGTGCAAAAGTGAATTACTTGAAATGGAATGGTTTTTGACATTGACACTGTACTTATGCTAAACTGAATTGTCTGAATTAGAACTGTTTGATAATGAGTATCTTACAACCTGCATGTAATATGGATAAGTACTGCTAGTTTCTATATGTAGTGAATTTATATTTCTTTATTTATTGCTTATTTACAGAGAAAAGTTGGCAACCATAGTCAAAGGCAACCAGAAGGCTTCCTTTTCAATAGCTACTACACAGAGGTGTAGAGGAGGGCACTACTCCTTTCCCTGGATTGCTTCACTTAACCCTTGATGTGTACCTTATATTACTGAGTGTTAAGCTAGGCGGTATCAAGTACCATTCTTAAAGTCTTTGGTATGACACAACCTGGGATTGAACCCAGGTCTCCCGGACCATTGGTGAGCAATCTACCCACTAGGCCAATGAGCCTGTTTACAAAAGTGTAGTGAAATTAATAAAAACGAAGTTAGGCAACAACGCGGCAAGTAACTTTAGTTCTTCCTTCAGACCTCGAAACTTGGGTGGGACTTTCACACACTTCTTTTACTGTGAGTAGAACAAAAACTCACAGCCACTACCCTATACGCTTGAATGGCCAAACAAAAAATATAAGGCAAATGACTACTCATGTTTAACCCAGTGCAACACAGGAAAATTTGCATTTTCAATTCGGCTGCTATTGCATCCTAAGGGTACCATGAAATCCTTCCTCACTGTCTCTCCCATCTTCCCCTTCTCATGTCTCGAACTGAAAAGGAGAAAGAAAACCGTGACTCCAAGAATGCTCGCCACACATGCGTCACAATACTCTTGAATCCTCACGCTCCTCCAGCCAGACTCCCTCCGAGCATAAACACTCTATAAATGATTGACTATGAATAAGCTTTTTGCTTTGAACATAAATGAGTAAGTACAGTTAGCGACCTTAGTCGAGGATGACCAGAAGGCTCCCTTTTCAGTAGCTACTACACTGAGGGGAGGGCACTACTCCTTTCCCTGGATTGCTCCACTTTACCCTTGATAGATACCTTATATTGCTGAGTGTTCCTATTTACCCACCCCTCCGCTCGGGCAGGATATGACACAAGGTCAATTTTTAAACGGAGTTTAACAGGTTTGAATTCAGAGTTTTCCTTCTTCTAGACTAGTTGCCTCCCCAAGGCTGAAGAACCTAGTCTGTCCTACTATTTACCGATAGCTGGAGGGAGAATAATTGGATTCATACCTTTCCCAAGGGTATTAGTGCTATGTGAAATGCAATCAGTCTCGTCCAGGATTTGAACTTGTGTCGCCGTGTCCATTTCCTACGACGATAATCATTACACAACAGGCACCTCCTATATGTGTATGCTGAGTGTTAAGCAAGGAGGTATCAAGTACCATTTTTAAAGTCTTTGCTCTGACACAACCTAGGATTGAACTCAGGTCTCCTGAACCATCAGCGAACACTTTACCCACTAGACCATTGAGCCAATTGTACATAAATGCAATACTCTAAATGTATATTAACAGATATCATTAGGTATTATCAACTTTTTTGGCATTAGAAACTCTACAACCAAAAGTATAAATATATTGCAGTCCCCCAAAAATCCACTGATATACAATCATGCCATTTTATTTCTAGTGTTAATGCTATAGAAGTAGAAATAAATTGCAAATGAGACACTAACCAACTTTCTTTAATGATACCTCTTCTTCTTTCAGAGACTTCAACTGTTATGAAAAACAACACTCATCAGTCAAACTGATCACCAATTAATATGGAATCTAGACAAATTGTATTACTAAGTTTGTAAAGTTATCTATGGAATGAAGAGTTTAAAGTACGAGAAAAAAAATTTTACACTCATTCACAAAAAACTCAAAAAACAATATATATTCATATGCTGATTGTCGATATGTCCAATGAAAATAGTTCTCATTTGAAGACAGACCTAGAGACAGATATTGATGAGAAACCATGTTCTTTTGAGCAACATGGATCTGCCTTTACACAGAATTTACCTTTAAAAGGACTTGTGAAAACACACACTGTGGAGAAACCATATTCATGTGAAGTGTGTGGATCAGGATTTTCTCGGAGTTCGCATTTAAGAAGGCATATTCAAACACATACTGGTGAGAAACCATATTCTTGTGAAGTTTGTGGGTTGGCGTTTTCACGAAGTTCAAATTTAAAAAGACATATGCAAACACATACAGGAGAAAAACCATATTCTTGTGAAGTGTGTGGATCATTTTATTCACAGATTTCTTATTTAAAAAGACATATGCAAACGCACACTGGGGAGAAACCATACTCTTGTGAAGTGTGTGGATCGACATTTTCTCAGACTTCAAATTTAAAAAATCACATGCAAACACACACAGGAGAAAAGCCTTATTCATGTGAAGTGTGTGGTTCTTCCTTTTCAAGGAGTTCAAATTTAAAAAGCCATATGCAAACACATACTGGAGAGAAGCCCTATACTTGTGATGTATGTGGATCAGCATTTTCGGTGGGTACAAGTTTAAGGAAACACATGCGAACACACACTGGAGAAAAACCTTATTCATGTGACTTGTGTGGATCAACATTTTCACAAAGTTCTAATTTAAAAATGCACTACCGAACACACACTGGAGAGAAACCATATTCATGTGAAATATGTGACATGGCATTTTCATCCAGTTCTACTTTAAAAAAACACATCCGAATACACACTGGGGAGAAACCATATTCATGTGAAGTGTGTGGAGTGGCATTTTCACGGAGTTCCCAGTTAAAAAATCACATGCAGACACACACTGGGAAGAAACCATATTCATGTGAAGTGTGTGGATTATCCTTTTCACAGAATTCACTTGTGAAAAGGCATATGCAAACACACACTGGAGAGAAGCCATATTCTTGTAATGAGTGTGGATCAGCATTTTCACGGTGTTCCGATTTAAAAATACACTACCGAACACATACTGGAGAGAAACCTTATTCATGCGAAATGTGTAAGTTGACATTTTCATCCAACTCAAGTTTAAAGAAACACATACAAACACATGAGTGAAGAATCATAATTATTTGAAATATTTGGTTCAGTATTTTCATATTGTTTGGCTTTCAAAATATGCTATCAGTTCAATACTGAAAGTAAGCCATTTTCATGTTAAATGTATAGTTAGGTGTTTTCTAGTTCAACTTTTAAAATATTCATCCAAGTACCTAATGAACAGAAGCTACATTGTTCTAACATATGCGGATTATTACAGTATTTATTCAAATTTCTTAAAAGATTTCATCATAATTAGTCGGCATTAACAAAAGCAGACAATCAATGGAAACTTTGACAGGCAAATTAAAAACGTGAATTAAAATTCAACAAAAAATGTAAAAATGTCGTTAAGTTTTTTCTTTTCTTTCTTTTTCTGCAAGAAAGAAACAGTCCCAACTTTCTGTCTTAAAAAAAAATAGAAAAAACAATTTTCATCTCTTAAAATTGGAGCTGGCTTCCCTAGGGCTTAGGATACACTAATTGTATCCCCTTTAGAAGAGTACTCTCTCCCCAAAAATTCTCATCCTAGTCAGCTAGGGCTGTAGAATACACCGACTGCGTTTCTACAGAGGGGTAAAACTCCACCCAATGAGTATTCCAGATATGACACTAAACAATCTGATGGTGAGTGTCTAGTCCGAGAGCTCTGAGGAATGTGGAGTATCCGTTCATTGTTATTACTCCCATGTCCACTCTGACCCTGAATGGTAGCACCTAATAGAGTCTTATCTCAGGTAAAATAGAACTGTTAGACATTTAAACTGTGTAAACAAATGATTAACGTCAAATCAAATTGTTAGAAATAGAACTGTTTGACCATTTAACTGTATGTAAACAAATGAGTTTCTAATTGAATTGTTTGTGATACATAGCAATACTTGAAACCATTTGACTGTGTACAAATAAAATAAGCTCAGGCTCATTTAAAAATGTTATCGACAAGCTATGCATTTAAAAATTGTATACTTGACATATATGTATAATGAGGATTTGGCATTAAATAACCAACAAGGGTTGATATGCCATAAAATCCCACAAAACCAAATCATATATATTCAATATAGATGAATAAAGAAGATTTAGCATTAAATAACCTACAATGGTTGATATGCCATATAACCCAACCAAACCCAATCATATATATTTGATATATATGTATAGAGAGGATTTTGCATTAAATAACCTACAATGGTTAATACACCATTAAACCCAACCCAACCAAATCCTATATATTTAATATATATGTACAGAGAGGATTTGGCATTAAATAACCTACATTGGTTGATACGCCATTAAACTCAACCCAACCAAATCATATATATTTAATATATATGTATAGAGAGGATTTGGCATTAAATAACCTACAATGGTTGATATGCCATTAAACCCAAGCAAATCAAATCATATATATTTAATATATATGTATAAAGAATATTTGGCATTAAATAACCTACAATGGTTGATATGCCATTAAACCCAACCCAACCAAATCCATTATACTCAATATATATGTATTAAGAGGATTTGGCATTAAATAACCAACAATGGTTGATATGCCATTAAACCCAACCCATCTGAAGCCGAGTCATATCAAAGACTCTAAAAATTGTACTTGATGCCTCCTTGATTAACATTCAGCATTATAAGGTATGGATCAATGGTTAGTAGTGCAATCCTAGGAAAAGAGTAGCTCTCTCCTCTACACTTAGGTGTAGTAGCTATTAGAAAAGGAGCCTTCAAATCACCCTCCTTACTTTACACGCTGTTTATATTCTCATGGTTTCGTGGGTAGGCCCTGTACACATAGTACAAGGATCATTAAATAAGTTTCCAGACTTTTTTTCGTATGGGCACTTTTATTGATAGTACACACATGAAATTCTAGTCTCCTTTGAAGTAATCTCCTCTGGCTGTAATGCACTTGTTGTACCGTTCCAACAACTTCTAGAAGGCCCCATGGAAGTCCTCTTGTGTGAGTGTGTCAATGACCTTCGTCACAACCTCTTTCATCTCCTTAATTGTCTCATAACGACAGCCTCTGAGCTTAGGGAATAACTAAAAGTCACAGGGAGCAAGGTCTGGACTATAGGTAGGGTGAGGAACTGTCTTGATGCCCATCTTGGTCAAATAGTCTGTGACAAGGATGGAGTTGTGGACTGGTGCATTGTCCTGCTGAAAATGCCACTGACCCAATTTGAAGAGAGCTGGCCTCTTCCCAGGGAATCTCTTCTTGAACTCCCTTAAAACCTCAACATAGTAACCCTAAGCCTAACCCTAACACTTTGGCAAATCAACTCTGGTGTATTGACTTCCTTACTCCTCCCACACCTCTCATCATCCCTCACAGAGTCCCTGCCTTTCTTGAATCTCTTATGCCTCTTAAAAACTGATGTTCAATTCATGCAAGATGGTCAAAAAGCAGTCTGAAGCATTCCATACGTACATATTCGCTTTTACTTTTAGCACATATTGGCCCAGTTGCCTAGAGCTGTAGAATACACTGACTGCATCTCTGCAGAGGGATAAGACTACCCCAGTGAGTGTCCTGGATATAACACTAAACAATCTGCTGGTGAGGCTCTAGTAATGCTGGAGCTTTGGGAATTGGGGAGTACTCCTTTATTGCCATTGCCATTGCCCCCAGGTCCACTCTGATAGGGTCCTATCTATGGATCACATAAAAGTGTTTGACATTTAAACTGTACTTATGTTAAACTGAGTTGTTTGAAATAGATCTGTTTTTGACATTTAAATTGTGTATTCATGTTAAACTGAATTGTTTGAAATAGACCTGTTTTTGACATTTAAACTGTATACTTATAGAACTATCTATCTGTATAAAAATGGACTTGGCATTAAATAACCTACAATGGTTGAAATGCCATTATGGGGTTTATAGAATTTTTGGTGGTATTTATTGGTTGTTATCTGTATCTGACTCCATTTTGGTTCTTTTTAACCCCATCTTAATTTGCTGGGCGTCTTTTGTCTGTAAAGGAAGAATAAGGAAGGAAGGCTAAGAGAGATAATATCTTTTCAATTTCAACTGAACTTCCTTTGGATATGCGCACAGCTATTCTGTACTAAGGTAATCTCTTCCTGTACTATTTGGGAACCGTCACCTCTCCAAATTTGGCATTGAAATATGTAAGTCATCTCAGGTGGTTAATAAGTCAAAATTCAGTGTGGTCATATTCTGTGGTGTTTTCATTTTGCTTGTTTCAGAGTGTTGGCTCACAAGCAGCAGACACTATCTGTATGCGAAATCCATTGGCTTGGCTCACTAGCAACAGACACCATCTGTATGCAAAGTCCATTGACTTGGCTCACGAGCAGCAGACACCATCAGTATGCAAAGTCCATTGACTTGGCTCAGTAGCAGCAGACGCCATCTGTATGCAAAGTCCATTGAGTTGTCCAAACAGGCATGCTACCTGCTAGAGGCAGGGTGGAAGATAATCTTTTGTCTCAAGAGTTCAGTTCAAGTGAAGGCGAATCTCTTTCTTTTTCCTGTGTATGTGTCACCCCACTTCCTGTCAGAGGCTTCTGGAAGTTTCTATATTTCTTAAATTTATTTTTATGTTATTTTCTTTTTTTCTATTCACTATACCATAAAAAAATCAAACAAAACCATTTAACTGTATGTAAAAAAGAACTCAGGCTTGTTTAAGAATGTTATCTACAAAATGTTTACAAGTCATATATTCTTGCCATAAAACCAAAGCAAATCAAATCTAACAGTTAATATCACTCTGGGCCAGAGTGGACCTGGGAATAATGAAAATAAAAGATTATTCTTATACTGGGGATATAGTCAGTACATTATAATCCCCACCTACTGGGCTAGCTGTTGAATGAGAAGAAAAATCATTGTGGTTGATGTATCAGAAACAAAAATATCTTTTAAAATGTCCCTACATTCCACTTGGGACAATATTTTTAAACAAGGGCCTTTCTGAATCCAGATTGCAATTCACTTTTAACATTTCATTTGTTTTTCTTAATTCTACCAAACCGGGACATTGGCCCAGCGGTTAGAGTGTTCGCCAATGGCCCGGGAGACCTGGGTTCAATCCCAGGTTGAGTCATACCAAAGACTTTAAAAATGGAACTTGACACCACCTTGCTTAACACTCAGCATTATAAGGTACGGTTCAAGGGTAAAGTGGAGCAATCCAGGGAATGGAGTAGCGCCCTCCCCTACACCTTGGTGTAGTAGCTATCGAAAAGGGAGCCTTCGGGTCACCCTCGACTATGGTCGCTAACTTACTTACAAATACAAGCGGAAACATAATCAATGATAATGAACGAATGAAACATACTTGTTTATAAAAATCTATCTCTCATTTTATTCTTGAAAAGGGCCCACTGTTTGTTGTTAGTTGAGAGATAGATGGAGAAACATATACTCAGAGAGAGGACTTCTTCCCATATCTTCTTCCAGGAGCCAGAGGGTGCCAACGCTTGCACCTCCTTGCAAGCTCGTCAGAGACAACCTGATCAGCTGCATGTCCCACGCTCAACTCCGATTCTCTGCACTCTGTCTAAATCTGCCACATGGTTCTCATCACATGGTCTCCTTCCAGTTACACACCTGTTGTACTTGACTGCCCTAATGTGCTGTCATATCCCTGTTTACTCATCACAGCGTGACAGCTTGTCAAAGCACATGGGGTCACTAGGAATGAACCTAAAATCCATGTCATATGTTATATTACACAATCTTAGATATTCTTTATTACCTATTTCAATACATCTCTCACTTTCTCTGAGATACATATATCATATATGTGTGTAATTAATAATATCAAATTATTTGTTAAAAAATACTCAGTGCTTTGAGAGCAGAGCTGATTTCAAATTCAAACTCATGGGAATTCTTTGAAACTCAGAGTAACTAGAGGAGTACTGGTATTGTAATTTCAATGTGTGTATATATATATATATATATTAGGAGGTGCCTGTGGTGTAATGGTTATTGTTGTAGGAAATTGACACGGTGATACGAGTTCAAATCCTTGACAAGACTGATTGCATTTCACATTGCACTAATACTCTTGGGAATGGTATGAATCCAATTATTCTCCCTCCAGCTATGGGTAAATAGTAGGGCAGACTAGGTTCTTTAGCCTTAATGAGGCAACTAGTCTAGGAGAAGGAAAACTCTGAATTCAAACCTGTTAAACTCCGCTTAGAAATTGACCATGTGTCATATCCTGCCCGAGCGAAGGGGTTGGTAAATATATATATATATATATATATATATATGCTGAGAAAACTGACTCTGAATAAACTGAATTTAAAATTCTGTCATATCACTAGTGAGGAGTATGAATTATGTGCTCTGTCCAGGTTATTACCACATAACAGACCAGGCCTAAAAGAAGGGTATGGGCCTCATACAACCCAACCTACTTGTTGGGGGAAGGGGAGATGTAGAAGTCACTGCTCTAACATGAAGAATAAACAACTATAATAACACTTACTGGCTAAGCAGTCCCAGCTAGTGTCCAGTTGGCAGACAAAAAATAAAACAAGCGGTTACTCAATACTGAGTCTGTAACATGACTGTAGCAAGTATATATATTCACTAATATACCTATTGACTGGACCAGCAAGCTATCTCTGCCCAGAGAATGGACTTAGCCACTTGTGAATAATGGAATGCTCCAATGTTCATAGAATCTCACTTCAATTCGTAACTCATCGCTTTAACACAAATGAGAGCTTTACAAAAGAATACCAACACATTGTGTACCTGATAACCCCAAGAAGCTAAGAAAAGAAGCTGGGAGAAAGTACCTGGAAGCAGCAAGGGCTGAAAATTGCTGAGGGCAAAGAAGCAACCGAGCAGGATGGCTACACAGATTTCGTTGGACAATAACATGGCAGCAGCTAAACAGAGAGAACCATGAGGGACGCTGAATTTAAAATGAATCTTATGAAGAGAAATCTGAACCTCACCAAATAATCACCTCTAAAGATGTGTTTAATAAGAATTTGAACTTGTTACCTTCATAAGATTATTGACCACTAAAAGAATATCTTTTAGCAATTTCATATGCGCAATACATTAATGGTTTTTGAAACATCTATTTGCCTTGTGTCTTTCCTTAAATTCCTGAATTTAAAATTCTGTCATATCACTAGTGAGGAGTATGAATTATGTGCTCTGTCCAGGTTATTACCACATAACAAGCCAGGCCTAAAAGAAGGGTACAGGCCTCATACTTATATGGAGAGTTGATAGATTTTCCCATATACGCCAAGATTGACAGAAAAATTCATCATATATTCAGTATAACAAACCAAAACAATATTTCATAACCATCCAGCAATATTACAATCAGAAGACTCTCAGCTCCATCAGTAGGACTAGAAGTTGGTAGTGTTTTGTAAACTGGGGTTAGTAAGATAAGATGAAGAAACAGAATTGGGCACATGTTGCCTGTAGTAGTAGTAATCTTTTATTAACTTTTATGTTTATAAAGTACCGGAAGCTAAGGAAGAAGTGTAACTGATCCTTTAAAGAATGAGACATCAATTTAAGGGACATATCTCTACAGTATATAAAATAGAATCTTATGTACGTTTAAAAAATCCAAAATATGTAATAACTGTTTTAATCAAGATAACTTAAAAAAAATCCAATGTGAGTTGTGGTTTATTAAAAAGTTCAAAATTCCCAAAATTTTAAACTTAAAATTTTAGATTTTGAATTTTTTAGTTAGTGTTATGTGTGCAAATATAAACGTCTTGTATTCTTGAATCTCTAATAACACTTACAATATTCAGAATATTTTCTCCATTTTCATTATTATACTCATGACACTTTGGCCTATATGTCCTTTGGCCTTTTTCAGGTGTTTCATGTTGAATTCAGGAGTCCACACAGAACCTTGAACTGAACCCTTTATTTAATCCACAGTGAAAGATTGTTTTAATTCCGTTAACCATGACCAGAGCTGACAAAGCAAAGAAACATAAGATACCCCACACAAACAATTATGGATGCGGAAAAAACCAATGACATAGCGCTTCTGGCAAATACACCTGACCAAGCCAAAACCCTGCTACATAGTCTGGAATGAGCAGCTGCATACATAGGCCTCCATGTTAACACACAAAAGATGGAATATATGTGTTTTAATCAAAGAGGCAACATCTCCACACTAAATGGTAGTTCTCTGAAACTAGTAGATAAGTAAACCTACCTTGGAAGCAGTGTCTCACCAACCAAGACTGACATCAACAAGCGACTAGCAAAGCATGAACAACTATCGATAGAATACTGCAAGCGATATTGAACAATTCCTGGAGGCAGCACCCCAACAAAGCTGCAATTGTACGGCCATTTACTACCCATCCCAAAAATTATCCAAGATAGATGAAACAGACATGTGGGACACTGCTGGAGAAGTAGGGACGAGCTCATAAGCAATGTAATCCTGTAGACCTCTTCACATGGATGAGCAAAAGCAGGGTGACCAGCTAGAATCTACATACGACAGCTCTGTGTCGATACAGAATGTAGCCTTGAAGACTTACCAGGAGCGATGGACGATAGAGAAGGGTGATGGGAGAGGATCAGGGAGACCCATGCTGGTGGTGCGACATGATGATGAAGTATTCCTTATTATTTACCTGTCGTTGGGATTGAACCTGCAACCACCGGATGATTTCACTTAGAAGCACTTTTCAACTAAACACTTATGTTTGTTGTACCATGTGTTCTGCTGGACACACGGTTCAGTGATTGTAGGCGTTGTGAGTCTAACAATGAAGTTGAAGACAATTGATTTTTCTTCGTGATAAAAATTATCAAGTTTCACCTCAGAACTCTGTCTTTAATTATAACTGACATACTACTCAGAATGGCAGCTTAGAAAAAAGTATTAAACTTAAGCTAGCACAAATGGAAATTAAAGAAAAACAAGTAGGAAGAAGATTCCATTGCACTAACCTTCCATATATGAAGGGTCTACTTAATTTAACCAGACATTGGCAAAATGGTTAGAGTGTTCGCCAATGGCCCGGGAGACCTGGGTTCAATCTCAAAGTCGAGTCATACCAAAGACTCAAAAAATGGTACTTGATGCCTCCTTGCTTAACACTCAGCATTATAAGGTACGGATCAAGGGTAAAGTGGAGAAATCCAGGGAAAGGTGTAGTAGCTATTGAAAAGGGAGCCTTCGGGTCACCCTCAACAATGTTCGCCAACTTTACTTACTTTTACTTAATTTAAAAAGTAATATTTGAAATCTGGGCCAGAGCCATGACTGTTGTGACTGGGGAAAAACTAAATCAATCTTGCTAACACCTACCCTGCGCAATACATCATGCTTTCTCTTTGAATAACTTGGCCCAGTCGGCTGGGGCTGTAGAACACCCTGACTGCATCTCTGCAGAAGGGTAAGACTCCCCCAACATGTGTCCTAAACAATCTGATGGTGAGGCTCTAGTAATGCTGGAACTTTAGGGAATGTAAAGTAACTCTTTATTGCCATTACTCCCAGGTCCACTCTGATCAGTGGTTGCGCCTGAAAGGGTCCTATCTACAGGTCAAATAGAACTGTTAGACATTTAAACTGTGTACTTATGTGGAACAGAAATGTTTGAAATAAAACTGTTTCATCATTTAGCTGCGTGTAAACAAATGACTGATATTAATTGAATTGTTAGTGATACATAGCAATTCTTGAAAACATTTAACTGGGTGCAAACAAATGATTAATAGTTAATTGAATTGTTTGTATTAGATAGAAATAATTGAAACCATTTAACTGTGTGCAAACAAATGAACTCAGCCTCGTTTAAAAAATGTTATCTACAAAATGTGTTTAGAAACCAAGTATTTAATACATATGTATAAAAAGGATTTATTATTAAATAACCTACAATGGTTGATAAGCCATAAAATCAAACCAATATTTGAATATCTAGCATTTTTTTTTTACAATTTTTTTTTAGAAAATATTTGTAAATTTTCCATTTAAAAAATATTGATTTATCTTTATTTAAAGAAGATATGGTCTAAGAGATATGAAAAAAAAAAAAACTACTATAAGATTCAAGGATCCAGTTGATTCGATTTTAACTAAGTTAGAATTAAATAATTGAATGATTAATTAATTGATTGATTTTAAAGGCATTTCAACTCATTTAGGGTTATTTTATGCATTAAAGTGGTGGGGGTTGATAAAGAGATAAAACAGACAATAACATGAAAAAATAAAATAGATAAATGCAAAAGTAACAGTTTCCCTGGAGGCCTCTGACAGGATGCAAAATCGGTGCAGGCCTAAAAAGAGGGACTTCCTGGTACCAAAGAAAAACTCTTCCTCAAAGCCTTTACCACCTTGACTGAGATAGACACACTTTTTTTTCTCTTGGCTGCCTGTAGGAACACGCGTGCTTGCTAAGCCTTTGAGCCTTAGCAGTGCATTGTGTCTCCTGCTAGTAGCAGCCCCTGCTGTATATACCCACTGAACACGGAGACTCTTGGTGGGCCCTCAAACTTTGAATTTGCCAAAAATTATTCTTTGATATTCTTCAAATACCTTGACTGTGGAGCACAGTTATTTTTGCTGGTTCAAGAAAACATTCTTCACTATAAAGTTGTTGTGATCCCTCAAAATAAAAATTGAGTCTAAAGGTATCCTTGTCTTTTTCCTATTCCCTCCTGAATTCCTTTATGGCTTCAACAAGCAAAAAAAAAGATAATCTAAGAAGAAAAAGGAGTAGGATACAAACCTCAGAATTTCTCTACAACAAATGTGAGGATTAATTAAAAAGAAAATTAAAAAAGTTAAAAAAATGTAGCAGTTCCCAGAAGCCTTCTGGCAGGAAACAAGAATGGTTCATATCTAAAGAAAGGTGCTTCTGGGTGCTGAAGAGAAATTCATTCACTTCAGCCGTTACCCCTGCTCTCAAAAGGACCCTTTTCTCTTGGCTGCTAACTGTGAACGGACATCCTGATTGGGTCCCTGGGCCTGATAAGACAGCCATGTCTCCTGCTTGTAACACATCTCTGCTAAAAATTCCTCACTGAGAACACCCACGAGACAAATGACAAACTTCAAACTTTTACCTCCAAAAATGATTCAAATATATTTCAGCACCTTGTTTGGGAAACATGACTATTTCTACTGGTATAGGAAAAATGTTTTCACCACAGATTAGTTATCAAGCCCCAAAATAAAGTTTGAGTCAAAAGGTATTATCGTCTCCTTACTGCCTTCCTCAGACAAAGAAGATAACAAGTTATTGGGGTAAGAAAAAGAAAAGGAGTTAGATATAAAAACTCAATACGATCCCCATAGACCACAAATGACCAACAAAAACCTTCTCTGTTTCACACATCCAACTACTACCCGAAAAACCTTTAATATTAGCTTAGGGAGTTTTCTTCAATTTTTGTGTAGTTGTATGGTTTCAAGTATTCCTATCTAATTCTAATAATTATATGGTTTCAAGTTATTATTTCTGTTTAATAATAATGATTTGGTAGCACGTTGATAAATGGTTTGGTTTCTTGGGTTTTATGACATATCAACCTTTGTTAGTTATTTAACGCTAAATCCATTTTATGAAAATAATCTGTTCTATTTAAAACAATTCAGTTTAACATAAGTACACAGTTTAATTTCTATTTCAAACCATTCAAGCAGTTATATGTAACAATTCAGCTAAGTGTAAATACAGTTTTAGTGTCGAAATACAGTTCTATTTCAAATAATTCAGTTAAGCATAAGCACGCAGTTTAAATGTAAGTACGGTTTAATTGTCAAAAACATTTCTATTTCAAGCTGTTCAGTTTACTCAAACAATTCAGCTTAGCATAAGTATGCTGTTAATTCTATTTAACCCATAGATAGGGCCCTATCAGGTGCTACCACTCCGGGTCAGAGTGGACCAGGGAGCGATGGCAATGAAGGGTTAATCTGCATTCCCCAAAGCTCCAGCCCTGCTGGAACCTCACCATCAGATTGTTTAGTGTCATATCTAGGACACTCGTTAGGGGGGTCTTACCCCTCTGCAGAGGTGCAGTCAGTGTATTCTACAGCCCCAGCCGACTGGGCAAGTTGATAAATGGTTTCAAGTAACTTATAATTATCCTTAGAAAACCATTATAGTTTCAGGTAAATGTTCTTCATCATCATAATCATCATCAATTCGTGCTGACAGCAGAGATTTCCTTGACTCTTTCTCTCCATCCATCCCTATCATCCATCACTCCCGGCAGGTATTCCAAACTACATCCTGTGTCCGCATAGAGCTGATGTAAATGTTCTTGCTGGTTGGCCAACACTGGCATGTCCATGTGTTGGGTTCCATAAAAGAACGTCACTTATGAGTTGGTCCTTGCTTAATTTACAGTTTTATGGTTTCAAGTATTCCTGTCTAATGCAAATAGTGTTAAAACAGGTCTATTAGACTCCATAGATGGAACCTTTACAGGTACTGCCACCCTTGGGCAGAATGAACCTGGGAGTAATGGCAATAAAGGGGTACTCCACATTCTCCAGATCTCTGGAACTGAAGATGCATTAGATGCTGTTTAGAGTGCAATGGTTCATAGGTAGTATATATATATATATATATGTGTATATTTATCAAGGACGGATTTGAGCGATTCTAGCTCCCAATTTAAAAACCTTTTAGAGTTGACATGTCAGACAAGATTAAAGACTGCTGGCACCTCTTAACCAACATCACACTCTAAGCCAGCCAGATAAGAACAATATACACCCACTCACCTCCTGATCCTTTTCTGGTGGCAGAAGTGAACATATATCTTTCTAACCTACTGGCTTTATTTTGATTTAGAAAAAGATACATTTGTGATAATGGTCAGGTAGGCAAAAGTTTTGGAAGTAGCAGGGAAATGCAAGTGTTAGGAACACATGGTCAAAAGGTTGTAGGGAATAGAAGAATTAAAAAAAATTAAATTAAAAATAATTATTAAAAACATGCAGAATCTCCCAGGGGCCCCCGACAGGAGGAGGGACAACACATGCACAAAGAAAAGAAACCATCCCGACAAAGGAAGGAATCTCGTTCTCTTTCAGCAGTGACCAACGGAGAGACAAAACCTAAATCTGTTTTGCTAGTTGTGGAAGGCGCCATGTGTCCATCTCTTGACGACGCGTTGGCTAATCTTTTCACTAGTAGCAGCCGCCTCTTTTACTAACGCCCCATGACTAAAAACACTGAATAATGAACTTGTTAAAATCACAATTAAGACACTATATAACGGAATTAATGACTACAACTGAAAACACTGGATTTAGACATACCTCCCAAAAGCGTCTAACATGTTGCTAACGCTTTAAATACCAAGTTTGGACATATATACCCAAGAATGACTAACACATTTTAACACCTTGACAGACAGAGAGATTCAAACATTTCATTCGTATTCATGAAGAATTTCCTCACCCACTGAATGGTTGTTGAACCCAGAAATTAAAGACAAAATATAAAAGATATCTTCGTCTGCTATCTTTCGCTATCTTCTTCTTTCATATAATTCCTTTACAGCCTTCATATTTCATAAGAAGTTAAACCAGCAAGATAACATGGGGTGAGAATAGAATAACCCAGAATGGAGCCAGATAGCAAACAACAACATAAATCACCTTTGAAACCGCATAAGGTATTCAGTTTTAATAAGCTTATCACATCTTTATAGCCTGTATAAATTGTACAATAATAATAATATATGGAAGACAATTTTGTTTCCCTTAACCTTCTTGCTTTTGCTGTTTGTTTACTTTTGTTAACATTTTGTTTCACTTAAAAAGTTTTGGTTGTCACCTTCCAATACGGGCTTGTAAGTATACATGCTGACAAACACAACACTCCCCCATCTACAAGTGTCATATGAAGAACACCTATGGAGTATAAGAAGGTTTTGTTGTTTGTTTTTTATTCGTTTCATAAGTTGTAATTGTGCGTGTTGTAGGTCTATGGTCGTTGATTTTGGGTTTAAGAATCTGACTCCTTTGTTCTTCTTACTCCATTAACCTGTTGGTTTCTTTTTCTGTGGAACATTGCTAGAAAATCTAAGGAAGGCAGGAAAGAAACCAAGACACCTTTTAACTTCAACTTTATTTTAGGGTTAATTGATTAATCTATGAGTGTGGAACATTTTCCTGAAATTTCAGTAGAAATGGTCACGTCACCCAGACAAGGTGTTAAAATATATTAGACTCATTTTTGATTTGTGGTGAGTTTAAGGTCAGTAGTTATGTCCAGTAGGTTTTTTTCAATAAAGGCTGCTGCTAGCAGGAGACACGACCTGCCCCCAAGTTTCAGACTTGGTGAACATGTACCCTACTTGCTAGCAGCTAAAAGGAGGAAGTCTGTCTAATACAAGGGGTATGACTGAAATTGTAGAATTTCTCTTTGGCACCTAGAAGCACCTTATTTTAGGCATGTGCTGTTCTTGCTTCCAGTCAGAGGACTTCTGGGAACTGGTAAATTTTCGAATTAATTTATTTTCTTTTTTTTAATTCCCACACATCTCTTCTGGCGTCAAGGTCTGCAATTTATCTGACTTCCCACTGTGTAAGAATATGGCACAGGGCCGTTTTTTGGTGGGAGCCGTGCACAAATCGAGACTTGTGTGCAGCAGGTGCAAAAATACTTGACCCTGTCAGAGTTGCCCTTTAGAGGCGTCTCAGGCACCAAGCAATAAACTTAGTCCTGCAAGCTGGCAACGACCTGGGAGGACATCCCCCCTCAGCCCAAGTTGTCATAGTTCACAAACAACCACAAGGCATGAATGCTCGGCAGTGGCCCAAAAGACCGTGCGTCGTGGACTATTCCTCTTCAGTGAATAATATCAGTATATGCAGATAGAATGCTAAATAATTAAACTGAAAACACATACCTTCGATTGTTGGCTTTAATTATCTCCCTTTTTTTCACTCTTCCGCAATCATTGATTACAGTTTAAATGTTTTTTTAGCATTGAACCAAGACGTTTTTCTTTTATTTAAAAACTAATTGTGTCGTCGTAATGGAAGTAATATTTAAGTATTTAGTAGAAAAATTCTTCTTATACCGATTTCGTCCAAACAAATTTCTTTTCATAAAAGAATCCATGTGGAGGGAAGATGTTTAAATATCTTATTGAATAAATTTATAAATCATACATCTATGAACTGATTTCAATTAATTATCAGCCGTGACATTTCAGTTTTTTAAAAATTTAGTGTGAGATTTCGATGAAGATCGTATTTATTTTTCATTTTATTTCCGATGGGAGATTAACCAATCGACAGAAATAACACGTGTAACTGGTTTTGTTTTTTTAATATATATATATATATATATATATATATATATATATATATATAATTTTAAAATAATTTTCATTTTATTTATTTCGTTTCGTAAAGGGAGATAAGTCAGTGCTTGGTATGCGAAGAATGTTTCTGCTCGGTTCTAATAGAATACTGTTGCAACCCCAGGGAAATCAAACTAGACGAAAGAAAATAGAAGGACGTAAGTATTGGTTCAATAGATACGTGTATGCAGATATGAGTCTCTTTTTCTATGTGCAATCAAAGAAATGACGATCCTCGTAAAGGATTAATTCTTCAATATTTTTTCCTCTATGATCTAAGAATTAGATTAGTTGTTTTTTTTAAATGAAAAATTTTTTCAACGTTTTCATTCATTTTATCTTGCATCGAAATTGTTTTGCTAATTTCGTTTTGCTGAAATAAGTAAGAAGAATTTCTTTACGTTTTATGTTGAATTTCTAAATAACTTATAAAATATTTTTAAAGTCTCTTGAGTTTTTATTATCTAAACGAAAAGATTAATGTTAGTTTTTTTTCGTTTGTTTTTAGATAAATAGAATAAAATAAGAAATGTTAACTTGGTTCGTGATTCATTGCATGAACATTAAAACTTACAGATTATTTTTACCACTAAATTAAAAATAAATGGATAAATAAATAAATAAATCTTCGTATAATTCATGAAGTGTTCGTTTGTTTATTTAACTAAGGCTCGGCATTTTTACCAAACCTTCTAAAATTGTTTGGCTCTTCCTTAAAAGAATTTAAAAACTTATTAAGCCAAGATTATTTGATTGTTCCTTTTTAGCTCCCAAAAACGAACCAACTTCTGCCAATATATTGTTAAGTAATCGCATAATCTGCAGTTAGTTTTTATTCGGATAGCCATACTATCCAGCTTAACGTAAGGGTTACCGGTAACCTGAGTTTAAATTCCACTTAACCTTGGGAAAGGCATGAATCTTTAGTAACATGGCAAGTTGTGGTCTGCCCTGTTACATTAAGAAGAAAGGAAAATACAGGAATATGGACGAGAATATTGGTGAGTTCCGAAAACTTTAATGTCAGCTTGAGACGAAATCCCTTGTACTGTGAGTCGTACAAATTGAAGAAAACAGTTGTGGGTGTTAGGACAGGAATTAAGCAGTTGGTCTAGGAGGAATGAATAAATGAAAAAGGAATGGTCTCCAAAAGAATATTGGTCCATGGTTGAATGCGCTCTCCTCGTGTTGAATGTTGGTCTGTTCTGCTGCTAGAATGAGTCAAGAAGAGAGGATCAGTTGGTCCTGCTCAAAAAATATGCAAGGAAGAGAGGGAGAGCGTTTACACGGCCTTTTATAGTACCTGAGAAGGTCACCCAGGCAGAATGGAGTAAACCATCGTCATTGGTCGAAAATATATCAAAACCTCAATGGCCAAAAATAATTCCTGCATAAAATAATAATTTGAAATTCTTTCTTTCTGCTACAAATCCATCAGTTCTCCCTCCAACTATGGGTAAATAGTAGGGCAGTCTGGGTTCTTTTGCCTTAGTTAGCAACCAGTCGAAGAGAAGGAAAACTCTGAACTCTCGCCAGCTTTACTTGGCTAAAAAATAAAAAGAAGACCTTGTGTCACACCCTGACCGTTGCAGAAGGGTTGGGTAAATACATGCATACTGTGATAACATGAACTTTGACCCAAACAATTAAGGCTCAAAGGGGAACAACTCTTTTTTAATTAATGTTCTTAAACTGGGTGAAAAGGATCCAAATGATCGCCAACAAAAATAGTGTCTATGCTCAGTCATGTTCTCCATCAACAAAAATAACATCTTCACTTGATCAAACTGGAGAGACCATCTGCCAATCCTCAAGACTTAATGCTTTTTAAGGTGAGTGGTCAGCTTCCATTCAGGTGCTTGACTCTGCACTCCCAACAACCTGGCACTTCATGCCGCATGCAAACCAGCATAAATACCGGATATGCCCGTGGTGTAATGGTTATCGTCGCAGAAAATGGACACGGCGACACGAGTTCAAATCCTGGACGAGACTGATTGCATTTCACATAGCACTAATACCCTTGGGAAAGGTATGAATCCAATTATTCTCCCTTCAGCTATGGGTAAATAGTAGAACAGACTGGGTTCTTCAACCTTGGTGAGGCAACTAGCCTAGGAGAAGGAAAACTCTGAATTCAAACCTGTTAAACTCCGCTTAAAAACTGACCTTGTGTCATATCATGCCCGAGCGGAGGGGTTGGGTAAATATGGTAAATACCGGATATGCATTCCAGATCTTTTACAAATGGTGGCTTTGCATACCATGCACTGCAGACGCTTTGAGTCAGGTGAATATGAATGTCCATTGTTACAATTATACACTCTCCTGTACTAAGTGGAAATAAATAATACACACTTCTACCATCTTGTCTAATCATGAGTTCATGTTTTATCTTCACTCTCTCCCACATGGATACCAAAATAGCCAAACCATCCAGTCGGCTGGGGCTGTAGAATACACCGACTGTATCCCTTCAGAGGGGTAAGACTCCCCCAATGAGTATCCTTGATATGATATGACACAATCTGATAGTGAGGCTCTAGTAATGCTGGAGCTTTGGGGAATGCGGAGTACCCCTTCACTGTTATTGCTTCCTGGTCCACTCTGGTCCACTGTGGTAGCATCTGATAGGGTCCTATCTATGGGTTAAATAGAACTAAACTGTGTTTTATGCTAAACTGAATAGCTTGAAAAAGAACTGTTTTTGACATTAAAACTGTATACTAATGCTAAACTGAATTGCTTGAAATAGAATAGTTTTGACATTCAACTGTTTGTAAACAAAAATTATACTTATACTAGATTGAATTGTTTGAAATTTAATTCGGCGTTAAATGACCCAAAAAGAGTTGATGTGCCGTAAAACAACAAAATCAACCAACTAACCGACCTAAAGGCATTTGGAGGATCAAAGATCACAAACATTGGGGTAACCCATCTCAAAATAACACACAAGAACGGGTGTATAACAATAAGATTCAACCTAGTAAAAGTACCACTAGGAAGCTCCCCGATTCTTGGCTGTAGACAAGCACAAGGCCTTGGAATAATCTCCATCAGCATGGATGAAATGAGAATGCAAAGGATACTAAGGCTTAGAACAGAGTTACTAGATATCATGCCACTCTGGGCGCTGGCCTTGTGTTAGACATCCTAGGGTTGAGAATTATAGAAAGGTCTGGACTGTACGAGACTTGCTAAATGAGGAAGCTAAGATGAGTAAATGCCCTGAGATAAAGCAGAGAAGTATGAAGAAATAGGATCGTGAAAGTAGAAGAAATTTTAAGAAACAGGCTCACTAATGCTGAAACCCGGAATGATCCGAGAAGAAAGAAAATGGGGTGCCTTGTGAAGGTCCTGTAGTTGAAAAGCATGGAGAAGCTGAGATGATTAAATGCTTTTAATTGGCCATGTACCAGTCTTGTGAAAGCAGAACAAAGAAGAAGCAGTTCGCTGAAGATTCTGTATTTCCCTCCATGTGTATATCTTAACGATTCCTAGTCTCTCTCCTTTATTCCACTATTCTGTTCATTGCTTAATAAAAGGAAAAGAAAGAGTTGTTAATATTTTTATACATTAAGAGTTCTTAACTGTTGTTCTTCCTAATAAAGAACAGAAGTAGTTGCTTCATCTTTCTTCTGTGTATGAAATCAAATACTTTGGAGAAATCTCTAAGCAGCAATCAATCATATTGATAGTGCTATATGGATGCACTACATGGACGCTAACTAAATGTATGGAGAAAAAGCTTGATGGCAACTACACAAGAATGCAGCGAGCAATGTTGAACAAGTCCTGGAGGCAGCACTCCACAAAGCTGCAACTGTACAGCCACTTACCACCCATCACGAAAACTATCCAAGTTAGACGAACCAGACATGCAGGACACTGTTGGAGAAGTAGGGACGAGCTCATAAGTGATGTACTCTTCTGGATCCCTTCACATGAACAAGCAAAAGCTGGGCGACCAGCTCAAACCTACATACAGCAGCTCTGTGCTGATATAAGATGTAGCCCAGAAGACCTGCCTGAAGGGATGGACGATAGAGAAGGGTGATGGGAAAGGGTCAGGGATATCCGTACTGATGGTGTGACATGATGATGATGATGATTTGTTAATTGATTAATTTTTAGTCATAAATTGTGAGCTGATTATAAACTTTGTGTTGAAGTTTGAGTTGCAATAAAGGTCAAAAGCAGGTCACACAGAATGTCAGGATATTAAATTAACAGGTTGTTATGAAATCAGTGGTCGACAGGTAATTAAAGATAAATATTTTGAGGGTGATGTTAGTTAACATTAGGATGATGTGGCTTGAAAGTATTAATATAAGCGTTATTATCAGAGTCATCACCATGATGGCATGCCGCTAGCATGGATTTCCCTGACCCTCTCTCACCACTTGTCCCTATCGTCCATCGCTCTCGGTATGCCTTCCATGCTACATCCTGTATTAGTACAGAACTGTTGTAGTATAGGTTATGGCTGGTCGCCCTACCCTTGCTCGTCCATATGAGGGGGTCCACAAGAGTACATCACTTATGAGCTCGCCCTTATTTCTACAGCAGTGTACCATATGTCTTGCTCGTCTAATTTGGATGGTTTTCGAGATGGGTAGTCGGTGTCTGTATTGCTGCAGTTCAATACAGGATTTGTTCAGTACAGCTTGCAGCATTCTTGTGCAATTGCCATCAAGCTTTTTCTCCATAAGCTTAGCATTCAGTTAACAGTATAATTTGGATAATATATATAAGCAGTTATTTAGCAGTCTGTTGGATGAGTGGGTTAGCAGTCGGTGACTTGGTCAGTTATGCAGTTTCCAGTTTTGAGTCCAGTCAGGAGTTGAGACGAGCTGTCACTTAGGGTGTGAGGCTTGAGTGGGGTGAAAAAATGAAGTCGGTGTTCGCTTGTCTGCCATGAATTAAACCCTCTACGTTTCAAAGTGACATAACTTCCTTTCTTTCTCTCGTTTTGCAACTGCTAGAGAATGAAATAAACCCTCTACTTTTCGAAGTGACATGACTTCCTTTCTTTCTCTTGTTTTGCAACTGCTAGAGAATGAATTAAACCCTCTACATTTCAAAGTGACATGACTTCCTTTCTTTCTATGGTTTTACATTTGCTAGAGAATGAAATAAACCCTCTACTTTTCGAAGTGACATGACTTCCTTTCTTTCTCTCGTTTTGCAACTGCTAGAGAATGAAATAAACCCTCTACTTTTCGAAGTGACATGACTTCCTTTCTTTCTCTCGTTTTGCAACTGCTAGAGAATGAAATAAACCCTCTACTTTTCGAAGTGACATGACTTCCTTTCTTTCTCTCGTTTTGCAACTGCTAGAGAATGAATTAAACCCTCTATTTTTCGAAGTGACATGACTTCCTTTCTTTCTCTCGTTTTGCAACTGCTAGAGAATGAAATAAACCCTCTACTTTTCGAAGTGACATGACTTCCTTTCTTTCTCTTGTTTTGCAACTGCTAGAGAATGAATTAAACACTCTACATTTCAAAGTGACATGACTTCCTTTCTTTCTCTCGTTTTGCAACTGCTAGAGAATGAATTAATCCCTCTACTTTTCGAAGTGACATGACTTTGTTATATTCTGAGTTGTGGGCGAGAAATGCGTATGGTTGCAAAACAAAGAACGTATAGATACTCACAATAACACAGTAATGATGTTATAGAAAATTTTTTATAAATAGATTAAGTACAGAGAGTAGAATGGAGAAATATGTTCACAGTTAAAGAATGAATTCAGTGGTAGTAGTTACAAAGTTCATGTACTGTACTTGTCTTGTGGTGAAGGGATGGTTTTCTCAGAATTAGGACAGCGTTGGTAGCGGCGGCGATCGTTTGATGTATCGGATGACAGGTGCCGGACGGTGGCGATGAATCTTTAACACGGGTCGTGTGAAAGAACAAGTCTGACTGATGATTATTTGGTCCGTCTATTTATATATTTTTTGTAGGCTCACAAACGGCAATTTTTGTGCCCCGCGGGAAGCGTTCCGATTGGATATTTATTAATGTATTTTTTTTGTTAATTTATCGCAAACGGAAGTTCTGCGCGGAGCCCATGCGTGAGCGACTAACTTTTCATTTTGAGTTGAGAACTCGAAGTGTTAACTTCCGTTTTTTTTTTCTTCTTTTCTTCTTTTCTTTCTTTTTGTTTTTTCAAATCAAGGCAAGATCTCGTCTTGTAACAACTTCCTTTCTTTCTCTCTTGTTTTGCAACTGCTAGAGAATGAATTAAACCCTCTACTTTTTGAAGTGACATGACTTCCTTTCTTTCTCTCGTTTCGCAACTGCTAGAGAATGAATTAAACCCTCTACATTTCGAAGTGACATGACTTCCTTTCTTTCTCTCGTTTCGCAACTGCTAGAGAATGAATTAAACCCTCTACATTTCGAAGTTATATGACTTCCTTTCTTTCTCTCGTTTTGCAACTGCTAGAGAATGAATTAAATCCTCTACATTTCGAAGTGACATGACTTCCTTTCTTTCTCTCTTGTTTTGCGACTGTTAGAGAATGTTTTGCGACGGTTAGACTCTTGTTTTGCGACTGTTAGAGAATGTTGCTGACAGCTAATAAATTTTCGTATCGAAATAACTGGGACCGTCTTGTACTTGTGTATTGTGACAACTTTCATCTTTGGATCCCGAAATGTTATTCATAATCACCATGGTGCTGTGTCGGTGAGGTAGCGTAACACTAATCATGTCTGGTGCTAGGGTGTTATAATTCTGCTGAAAATAAAAACTAAAAGAATAAAAACCAGATATTAGATCTTTCTTCAAAATTGTAGAACATCTAAAAAATCTTGTTATTTTTATACATTATTTTAATATGTTATTATTATACACATGATAATATTTGCTTTTTTTTATGTTTATATGATTTTGAATTTGATATACTCAACGAGTTGTGCTTGAATTCAATTAAATTTTTGCCCAGTCAGCTGGAGCTGTAGAATACATTGACTGCACCTCTGCAGAAGGGTAAGCCCCCCCCCCAACGAGTGTCCTTGGTATGACACTAAACAATCTGATGGTGAGGTTCCAGCAGTGCTGGAGCTTTGGGGAATGTGGAGTACCCCTTTATTGCCATCGCTCCCAGGTCTACTCTGGCCCGGAGTGGTAGCACCTGATAGGGTCCTATCTATGGGTTAAATAGAACTAACAGCATACTAATGCTAAAATGAATTGTTTGAATAAACTGAATAGCTTGAAATAGAAATGTTTTTGACAATTAAACCGTACTTACATTTAAACTGCGTGCTTATGCTTAACTGAATTATTTGCAATAGAACTGTTTTTCGACACTAAAACTGTATTTACACTTAACTGAATTGTTACATATAACTGCTTGAATAGTTTGAAATAGAAATGCTATTAACCATTAAACTGTGTACTTATGCTAAACTGAATTGTTTTAAAAAGAACAGATTATTTATATAAAAATGGATTTGGCATTAAAAGGTTGATATGCCATAAAACCCAATAAACCAACCAAACCTCAATGAAATTTAAAGTATTTTTTATTATTGCTAATAATGCATGAACACGATTTTTAATGATACTTCTTCTTCTTTCACAGATTACGACTGCTCTGGAAAACAAATGAATTCCTGTGATGTCTTCATGCAAATTTCATATGGATATGGAGAAAATGTTCATTGATTCAATGTTAAATATGAAATATGCTATCAACACAATATCATTTATATTTTCAAATAGATGTTGATGGACTTAAAAGTTAAAAATACCCACATTTTCATGAAATTTGATTTTTTGAGATTGAATGTGCTTATACTAAAACTAGTTTAGAAAAAGACACTGAAAATTATCAGTTCAAAAAGAAACCGTCTTTAAAAATTGACATGCAATCAGACATTGATAAAAAAAAAAACCCACATCTATGCAAAATGTGCAGGTTGGAATTTTCCTGCCATTATCATTTAACAAATCATATGCAAACACACACAAAACCAAAGCCTTATCCATGCAACAGGTGTGCTTCAGCATTTACTCGTCGGTCAAATTTGAAAAATCACATGAAAATGCACAATGAAGAGAATCTATACTCCTGCAAAGTGTGTGGATTAACATTTCCACTGAGAAAATATTTAAAACAACACATGCGGACACACACTGTAGAAAAACCATACTCATGTGAAGTATGTGGATTGGCATTTTCACGGAATTCACATGTAAAAATTCATATGCGAACACACACAGGAGAGAAACCATATTCATGTGAGGTGTGTGGATTTTCCTTTTCACTGAATTCAAATCTGAAAAGTCACATGAAAACCCATACTGGAGAGAAACCATATGCATGTGAAGTTTGTGGATTAGCATTTCCATCAAATTCAAATTTAAAAAGTCACATGCAAACACATACTGATGAGAAACCATATTCATGTAAAGTTTGTGGATTAGCATTTTCATGGAATTCAAATTTAAAAAGACACATGCAAACACATACTGGTGAAAAACCGCATTCATGTGAAGTTTGTGGATTAGCATTTTCATTGACTTCAAATTTAAAAAGGCACATACAAGCACACATTGGAGAGAAACCATATTCATGTGAAGTGTGTGGAATAGCATTTTTGCAGAGTTCAGATTTGAAACTTCATGTTAATATACACACTGGAGAGAAACCATATTCATGTGAAGTGTGTGGTTCAGCATTTTCTAAGAGCTCATCCTTAAAAAGACACTACCAGACACACTGGTAAGCAATCATATGTATGTGAAAAATGGAAAGAAGAATTTTTAGCAAGTTCTACATTAGAAAGACACATCCAAACACAGATCCAATAGCAACAATAAGTTTAAGTTTTAATCATCACAGTCAAACATATATAGCCATATTTGTATAAGGTGTGTAGATTAGTATTTTTCTTGAATTCAAATATGATAAGTCATATTGTTAGAAGTGACATCAAAATATTAAATGCATGGACATGCAAGAAGGAAACCTTATTCTCGTGATGTAAGTGGATCAGCATTTTCATGGAATTCAAATTTAAAAAGCTAATTGGGGAAGAAAAAAGATATGTTCATGAAAAGTATGTGGATCAGTGTTTTCACACATTTGATTTTTCAAAATACACATAAAAACACACACTGGAAAGAAATTACATTCAAGTGTGGTTACATTCTTATGAAGGTCACACTTAAAAATTCCTAAAAGACATTCTAAAATGAAATAATATTGTTGTAGTTGATACACTTTGACTAGATTATGAAGTTCAGAGTTTAAAAATCACATGCAAGTACACTAGAAAGAAACTTTATTCATGTAAAATATTTCAAGTGGACATTTTAAACAGTGCCATTTAAAATAAAACTCGGAGACACTCTAAAGACAGTTCATATTTTTGTAAGGTTTAGCATTTTCAGCTACTTTAATTTTCAAAAGATACTTGCTAACACATGATGTACAGGAACCATATTCGTGTGAAATGAGTGGCTCACATTTTCAAAGAGATCACATACTGGAGCAAAAGCATATTCATGTGAAGTGTGTGGCTCAGCATAATTGTGTGAAATGTTTAGTATTTGAAATATAAACATTGTGAACCAGATACATTGTAGTTGTCTAAATTTCTGAGACGAAGCTTGATGATTTTTATCTTTAAGTGTTTTTATACTATTGTCTTCATCTTTATCGCTATTTTCTCAATGTTTTAGCCAATATGTCCTCCAGCCTTCTTCAGGGGCTTATCGAACTCGGGAACCTACATGGAACTTTGAACAACATCCTTTATTGAATCCACAGGGGTTGACTGTTCTGATTCCGTGAGCCATAACTAGGTGCAAGTGTTAAGTATTCCTGTATTGTTACTTGCCTGCTGTCAGGATTGAACTTGCAACCTCCAGCAGGACACATAGTGTAATGGTTATAGCTATTGGTTCACTAAGCTTCTTTGGGGACAATCATCTGGAGAAACAAACTAGGAAAACTTAAGACAATAAATATTTCTCTAAAATAGAGATTAATCTTTATTCTTCCTGGAACATGACGCGTAATTCAGTCTACATTTATACACACTGCAGTGTTGAATACTGTTAAGCAATGAAAGTGATGCAATAATCAGACATGAACCCAGACTTACATGAAAATTAAATCATTTTATAATCACAATAAGTAGATCTGGTGAGTGATCCGGCCACAGGATGTCACCACATTGTTAGATCACGTGCCCTTCAAAAGTTTTTCAGAATTTCCATAGATGCTGTTGCTATGGTAACCACTGCTTCAGAATATACTTTTCATCTCACTCTCTATACCTAGTTCTTGCAAAGCAACAATTGTAAACCTGGGGGTTCATTTTGTCAGACCCTGTATATTTAATTGAAAATAGTACATTGGTATTCAAGCTTAACATTTAAACATTGTTATTAAGTTTTTGAAATGCCAGATACTTGACATAAATGCTTTTTAAAAATAAAATGAAACCAAAATATAAATATTTCACTTATTGTTTCAGTATATTTTTTCTTAAGATAAAAATTTTTCATTTTTTCACTTTAAATTTACATTTTAACTTTGAATAAATTTTAAAAATAAGTTCTTAAGTTTCATCTTTGCAATTTGTATTTTCATTTTTTTTTTTTTTATCTATCAAGTGATCCTTGATAAAAAAAAAATCCTTACACAGATGTCCAGTGTGTTTCAAAAAAATTAATATCATTTTGTAATCAAATAACTTGACCAATTCTTGTTCGAATGATCTCAAAATTGAACTGCATTTGTAGAAATGACTCAAAATTCTATATTTAATGTTTAAACACTTCTTTTCCAGACAACCCAGTTAGCTAGGGCTGTAGAAAATACTGACTGTATCTCTGCGGAGGAGGAAGATCCCCACTCCCAATAAGTGTCTTGGATGTGACATTAAAAAATCTGATGTTGAGACTCCAGCCATGAAGATTTGGAGAATAGAGAGTACTCCTTCATTGCCATTGCTTCTTGGTCCACTCTGACTGGGAGTGGTAGTACCTGATAGGGTCCTAACTATGGGTCCAATAGAACAACCTATCTGTGCAAACAATGGACTGATGTTGAATTGTTACTATCATGTCGCAATACTTGAAACCATTTAAGTGTGTGCAAAAAAGAGCTCAGGTTCATTTAAGAATGTTATCTACAAAATATGTTTACAAATCATATATATTCGATACATATATAAAGAGGATTTGACATTGAATAACATACAATGGCTGATATACCGTAAAACTCAACCAAACCAAATCCTTTATATTTAATATACATGTATAAAGAGGATTTGACATTAAATAACCTAAAATGATTGATATGCCATAACCCCCCCCCCAAAAAAAAGAATCATATATATTCAATATATATGTATAAAGAGGATTTGGCATTAAATAACCTACAATGGTTGATATGCCATAAAACTCAACCAAACCACATCATATATATTTAATATCTACGAGGATCATTAAATAAGTTTCCAGACTTTTTTCATATGGGCACTTTTATTGATAGTAGACACATGAAAGTCTAGTCCCTTTTGAAATAATCTCCTCCGGCTGCAATGCACTTCTTGTACTGTTTAAACAACTTCTGGAGGGCCCCATGGAAGTCCTCTTGTGTGAGCGTGTCAATGACCTTCGTCACAGCCTCTTTCATCTCCTCAATTTTCTCATAACGACAGCCTTTGAGCTTAGGGAATAAGCAAAAGTCACAGGGAGTAAGGTCTGAACTATAGAAAGCATGAGAAACTGTCGCGATGCCAATCTTGCTCAAATAGTCTGTGACAAGGATGGAGTTGTGGACTGGTGCATTGTCCAGGTGGAAATGCCACTAACCTGATTTGAAGCGTGCTCGCCTCTTCCGACGGAATCTCTTCCTGAACTCCCTTAAAATCTCAACATAGTAACCCTAAGCCTAATCCTTTGGCCTATCAACTGTGGTGTATTGACTTCCTTACTCCTCCCACAGCTCTCATCATCCCTTGCAGACTCCCTGCCTTCCTTGAATCTCTTATGCCACACAAAAACCGATGCTCGATTCATGCAAGATACTTCAAAAGCAGTCTGAAGCATTCCATACATTTCTGTGGCATTTTTTCCAAGTCTAAAACAGAGTTTTATTACAATTGTTCTTCTAAAGTGTCCTCACATCCAGATTGCATTTTTGAAATTCACCAGCTGTGACAATCAGGCTTTAGTAGGGTGTATTCCAATTGCTGCTGTAGCTGTTCGTTTGAAGCTGAAATCATAAAAATTAGTCAGTCATCTCATAACATGTATAGCAATAAGATACTGAATTTTCAAGAGTCTACGAGAATTTTGAATTCCCGTACAAAAAAAGTCTGGAAACTTGAATGCACCACGTAACAAGGTGGATAGTCAGCCTTAATTTTTTTCAAAGTTTGGGATTTGAATCTGAACAATTGCTTCATTAGCAATAAATGAATAAATAAATTCAACCATTTTAGGTTATTTAATGCCAAATCCTCTTTATACATATATATTGAATATATAGGATTTGGTTAGGTTTGAATTTATGGCATATCAATCATTTTAGGTTATTTAATGCCAAATCCTCTTTATACATTTATATTGAATATATATGGTTTGGTTTGGTTGGGTTTTATGGCATATCAACCATTGCTGGTTATCTAATGCTAAATCCTCTTTATACATATATTTTCACGTCCTCCAGCCTTCTTCAGGTATTTGTCAAACTCAGGAACCTGCATGGAACTTCGAACTACGTCCTTTATTGGATCCATGAGGGTTGCCTGTTCTGATTCCATTAGCCATAACCAGGTACAAGTGTTAAGTATTCCTGTATTGTTACTTGCCTGTAGTCAGAATTGAACCTGCAACCACAAGATGTTTGTCTCCTTAGAAGGTTAGGGAACCAACGCCTATAGCTGTTATGCTATGTGTCCAGCTGGACAGTTAAGAGTGAATTTTTGGGACTCATAAACCTAGTGTTCTTACTTAACTAGGATTATTACTATTATGTATGTTTTTTTTTACCTATGCTCATATTCAGATATTTTGGAGGTGGGAATAGGTAAAAAATGATCAAGCTTCATCTTAAAAAATACAGACAAAAACTAACCACTTTGAAATCATATATTTATATATATTTAAATGCAAACAAATGACTGATATTAAATTGTTACTGTTGCATAGCGATACTTAAAACCATTTAGCTGTGTGCAAACAAAAGATTAATAGTAAATTGAATTATTCATATGAGATGGAAATACTAAAAACAATTTGACTGTGCAAAAAGAAAAAAAAAAAATAACAGGTTTGCTTGAAAATGTTAACTAAAAAATGTTTTTATAAATCCTATATATTCAATATATATGTCTAAAGAGGATTTGGCATTAAATAACCAACAATGGTTGATATGTCATAAAACCCAACCAAACCAAATTGTATATATTAAATATACATGTATAAAGAGGATTTAGCATTAAATAACCTATAATGGTTGATATGCCATAAAACCCAACTAAACTAAATCATATATATTTAATATGTATGTATAAAGAGGGTTTGGCATTAAATAACCTATAATGGTTGATATGCCATAAAACCCAACCAAACTAAATCATATATATTTAATATATATCTATGAAGAGGATTTAGCATTAAATAACTGACAATGGTTGATATGCCATAAAACCCAATGAAACCAAATCATATATTCTTAATATATATGTATAAAGAGGATTTGGCATTAAATAACCTACAATGGTTGATATGCCATGAATTCAATCCCAACCAAATCCTAAATATTTAATATATATGTATAAAGAGGACTTGGCATTAAATAACCAACAATGGTTGATATGCCATAAAACCCTACCAAACTACATCATATATATTTAATATATATATATATAAAGAGGATTTGGCATTAAATAACCGACAGTGATTGCTATGCCATAAAACCAAACCAAACCAAATCCTATATATTTAATATAAATGTATAACATGGATTTGGCATAAATAACCGACAATGGTTGATATGCCATAAAACCAATCCAAACCAAACCATATCCTTTATATTTAATATATATGTATAAAGAGGATTTGGCATTAAATAACCGACAATGGTTGCTATGCCATAAAACTCATCCAAACCAAACTATCAGTGATCTGCTCCTTTATACTTACCTAAAAATGTGCACTTTTTCCAGTGTTTCTTGATGAACAGTACACTTTTTATTAGAAGGCCAATATCACTCAAATGGCTCTCCGCCTTTTCCCAGTATAGTGAGAAAAAAAGAAAGGAAAAATTTATTTGTTATGTTCATAACATTATAAATTTTTAATGTCCATTTTGACTAAAAATTGTTAATTATTTCACCATTTTGACAAAAGTCTGGTAGCGAAACTTTTCTTCTTTGTGTATTTTTTAAAAAGGAAATCTTGCATCTTATTTGCATTCATGTTTCTGCAATAATCTCTGAAAACAGTAATTTTGGCTTCAGAAAATTGATAATAAAATTTTTAAAGCTCAGGAATTTACTGTAAAATGTATATATTTTTACTTAGTGTTTTGGTATGTTTTTTGTCCTTTTGAAAACATGCATTTTTGTCCCTTTTAAAATATACATTTTTTTGTCATGTTGAAAATATGCATTTTTTGTCTTTTTGGAAAATATGCATTTTTGTCCCTTAGAAAATATGCATTTGTTGTCCCTTAGAAAATATTCATTTTCTGTCCCTTTGAAAATATGCTTTTTTTGTCCTTTTGGAAAAATTTGCAGTTTTGGTCCTTTTAAAAATATGCATTTTTTGGTCCTTTAGAAAATACACATTTTTTGTCCCTTTGAAAATATGCATGAATTTTTTCCCTTTGGAAAATATGCAGTTTTTTATCCCTTTGGAAAATATGCAGTTTTTGTCCCTTTGAAAACATTCATTTTTTTATCCCTTTGAAAATATTCATTTTTTTCTCCCTTTGAAAATATTCATTTTTTGTCCCTTTGAAAATATTCATTTTTTTGTCCCTTTGAAAATATTCATTTTTTATCCCTTTGAAAATATGCTTTTTTGTCCCTTTGAAAATATTTTTTTGTCCCTTTGAAAATATTCATTTTTTTGTCCCTTTGAAAATATGCTTTTTTGTCCCTTTGAAAATATTCATTTTTTTGTCCCTTTGAAAATATTCATTTTTTTGTCCCTTTGAAAATATGCTTTTTTGTCCCTTTGAAAATATTCATTTTTTTGTCCCTTTGAAAATATTCATTTTTTATCCCTTAGAAAACATGCATTTTTTTTCCCTTTGAAAATATGCATTTTCTGTTCCTTGGAAAATTTTGCATTTTTTGTCTCTTTAAAAATATTCCATTTTTTGCCCCTTAGAAAATATGTATTTTTTTTTACCTTTTGAAACCGAGCCAAACTGAAATTTAATTCAACTTAATGGTGCAGACTTTATCTAGAACAATATCTCAACTTTGGTTTGGTTGGGTTTTATGGCATATCAACCATTGGAGGTTATTTAATGCCAAATCCTCTTTATACATATGTATTGAATATATGTTAACTGCAGTTTGAAAATTGCCTCAAATTGTTTTCAGACCACAGTGCAATATGCATCAAGTTGCATTTGGTCAAAAGGGAAAAGTTTTCAGCATGAATGAAATGCACGCGGAACCACCATTCCCATCAAGAAACAGTTACTGTAAACGTGTAATAACATCAATGGCTGAAAGTAAATGCGTTTTTTTTTTAAATTACAAACTGTACTCTAAAAATGAAGATGAACATCCAATGAAATCTCTGCTCTAAATTGACCTGGCATGTATATATATATCTACATAATTCTTTTAAATTCCCTGTCTATTGGCAAAAGCTGCTTGGTAGTGCCAGGAGTGGCATTACTGCCTTGAGCTACCAAAACTGTGTTATCACCTCTAGTTGGCGGCTGATGAGGGCAGGGTATCGCATGTGCTTTCACACTTTGTATGATGAAAAAAAAAAGGATTTGTAAAAAACATTAAATGCATAATTTTTTTCAAAAATAGTTTCAGCTTTGTTTTTTGCATTCATATTATGTAAAAAATATTACATTTAAATAATCTAAAACTATAATTGATTTTAAAACTTAGTTCATGACATTATTTCAAAATGGTGCTGCTTCAGAAAATATATAGACTATTAATATTGTGTAACATATACACCAAGAAATATTGTGTGTGTGTGTATAAATTACAAATCTTAAAAGTTGTGTATCTAAAATTTAGACAACCCACTATTAATAGAATTAACTTTGAAACTAGTGATAATATTTTTAAAATGTTCAAAATAGAACAATTTATATTACAAAGGATCAATAGAACAAATTATATTCTACTTCACATAATAGAAATATTTAAAAAAACTGACATTACCACATAACATCACCTTGATAATATAAACAAGCCTCACTTTGGTGATAAAAAAACAAAGGAAATAATAATTTAGTTTAAATATTAAACATTTTTAATTTAGAAATAAACATACACATTACTGTGATAATGGTTCTGATAAGAACTAAAAAAAACTTGGTATACCACAAATGGCTCCTTTGGAGAAACCATTAACAAATTTCAAGATCATAACATAAAAACACATTAGGACTCTTGAAAGAAAAAATAAAATACTTCAAAACAACAAGGATTCCATTTTATTTAACCAAAACTGTTTATATATATATGTATATATATTAGATTTTGTATATTTAATCATCAGGCAGATAACGAAAGGAAATAGCATTTTTGTTCAAAAACAGTTCTATTTCAAACAATTCAGTTTAGCTTAAGTATATAGTTTAAATGTCTAAATAGTTCTATTTCAAGCAATTCAGTTTAGCATAAGAATGCAGTTTAATTCTATTTGACCTATAGATAGGACCCTATCAAGTGCTATCACTGTGGGCCGGGATGGACCGAGAAGCAATGTCAATGAAGGAGTGCTCCACATTTACCCAAGCTCCAGCATTACTGGAACCTCACCATCGGATTGTTTAGTGTCATATCCAGGACACTCGTTGGGGGGAAGGTCTTACCCCTCTGCAGAGGCCCCAATCAACTGGGCAACTTCTTGGACTATTAGAAAACAGTCACATCTCCCAAATAAGGCAAAATATATTAGTCATTTTCGGTGGGCAAGAAGTTCAAAGTCTGTGGTTATGTCCAATGAGTTTTTAGTAATATTTGTTTTAGTAGTGTTGGCTACTATCAGGCTACAAGACCCAATCAGCACATGTATTCACAGCTTACAGCTGCATGAAAAAGGGTCCACTCAGTGCTACGGTAGAGGCTAAACTGAGGCTGAGTTTCTCTTTAGTGCTGGTAGGTCTGTCTTTTAGACATGCACAGCTCCTACTTCCTGTCAGAAGTTTCTGGGAACTGCCACACTTTTGAATTTTATTTTATCTTATTTCAATTTTTTTTTATTAATCTCCACACTTGTAAACATTACCCTCCACACTGATAAGCAGATTGGCAATGCCTTTCTTGGGCTCCTTGCCTCTAGAGCATGCATATAGCAAAGCCAACACCCCATTACTGAAACTTTAAGATAGACAGTTCCATATACAGCAGTTTTGGTGAGGTTGCTAAGAAAGAGAGGTTGACTATTGACATTAGGTTTAAAGATCTTTCCTAATAGTATAAAATATCTTTTACAAATTAAACTAAATATATATTATTTCAGTATATATTGGGAGAAAATGGTAACCCTTCAATTCCACCAGGACAGCAGACAAGCAGCCACTGTTCACAATCAAGACGTAGTTTTTAAACAATTTATTTAAAAAATCTTTTGTTTTCTTGAGAAATCATAATTTTAAGTGAATTTTTAAACTTAAATTGTTTAGTTAAATCTAATTCTTTTTAAATATAAAAATTTTTTGTTAAATTCAAATGCTTTTTGAAATTTAAATGACAGTTTTTGCAGAATACTTTCAGAATTACTATGCTGCATATAAAAACAAATTCTTTTTATCATTTATAAGTGTTCAGTCAAAAAGAACAATTGAAGTATTCTATTTGAGAAAAAAGTAATTTTTTTTTAATTTAAAAAATAACGATTCTAATGTTCTTTTAAAAATTTTCCTAGCTAAGAAGAATTAAAAAAAATTGTTCACCAATTTTCTTGAGGAAATTATCTCCCTTGATTTTCGCTCTTCAGAATAAATTGACCAAAATAAAACGAAAAGAAGAAACAAACTACAAGACGCTCTTTTCCATGTCCAACTTTATTCATAGAAAATATTATAATTCCCGTCTTTTCTCTCATGTTGCATTGTTTTGAGCTAGACTAAAAATCAGACGAAAAAAGTAAGTGACGTTTCTCCTCATTTCTTTCTTTTTTTTATATCAGTAAATCTATTTTTGTAAAAAAGAGAAGATTTGTTTTTTGTTTGTTAGTTTTGTGGACGATTCGTATTATTGTGACGATTTTTAATATTAAAAAAATCTTTTGTACATAAAAATGAGGATAAATTAGACAATTCTCTTTCTTTCATTTATGTGGCCAGGGTATTTGTGAGTATCGGGTGGATGTATCCACTTAATTCAGGGTGTGAATCTGTATGTTTATATTATGTTGTATTTTCTAATCAATTCTAAATTGTTTTGTTGATTTGATTTTTGCTTAATATATAGTTTTTATTTTCTCAGCTGACATTTTTTTTTTCATAAATTAAAAAAAAATTAAAGATTCGGCTAATTGACTTAACCGTCTGTAAATTTCCTCAGATTATTTATTTATTTAATCAATGTTTATATACTATCTTTAAAAATGATATCCACTTTCTGAATTTTTTAATTTTTAATTTATGATCGGAAAACGCGGCCAGAAAGAGAGGGTTGCATTTATGATAGACACTTAATGTGTGATCGGATACTGATTTTCTGTCCGCTATTATGACAACTGATCTTTACCGTATATAACGTTTATAAAACGCACTTTTTCTATTAAAAAAAAAAGTCTCTGAAAATCATCCTACATCTTATCAGGCCAATGGCTAGATTTTGCTTATTGGTTTGTGGGTGGCAGTGCCCCTTTATTTAAACCACAAACATCTCCGCAAATGTAAACAAGATGACGACCGCTTCTACATCAACAATGGCAACTCTTTTTTACTTACGAGTACTTTATAAAATAACACCAGTCAGAAAGGATATTGAGTTCCGATGTTTAACCATATATGTACCTAAACAAACCTTTTTAAGGTTTTTACATGTAAAATATCGGGATTTAATAAAGATCTGAAGACATAAAAAATTGTGCTTGTCAGTTTGCAAATATAGAATATTTACTGAGAATTTAATAAATATCCTGACTTAAGATTGCAAGAATCATTAATAGAAACATAAAAAAGAAAAAAATTGCATTTTCTTTTTCCCAAAGAAAAAAGCCAAATGCTAGGGCTTTTTTTATAAGTTCTCTGAAAAATCTAAACACTTATCCTAAGGTTATCAAACTTAATACGTCAATTGCAACTGGTTATGAATCAAAGTTTCTTGGTGGGAAAAATAAAAATGAAACTTCATTTTTTTTTTCAGCTTCAGTACTTAAAATCATTTCCTCTGAAATTAATTCAACATTTAGGAAGTATTCACTTACTTTATCATTCTACGATCAAACAAGTGTTTACCAATGGTCTGGGAGACTGGGCTTCAATTCCAGGTCAAGTCATACCAAAGACTCTAAAAATGGTACTTAATACCTCCTAGCTTTACACTCAGCTTTATAGAGTATGGATCAAGAATAAGTTGGGCAATCCAGAGAAAGGAGTGGCGCCCTCCCCTAGACCTCAGTGTTGTAGCTGTTGAAAAGTGAGTCTTCAGTTTGTTAGTTTTTATGGCACATCAACCATTGTAGAGTATTAATGCCAATTTCATTTTTATACATTTTAACAGTTCTTTTTCAAACAATTCAGTTTAGTATAAGAATAGTTTTTTGTTTATGCACAGTTAAATAGAAAAAAACAGTTCTATTTCAAAAAATTCCGTTTAACATAAGTACACAGTTTAGACCCATAGATAGGACCCTATCAGCTGCCACCACTCCAGGCCAGAGTGAACCTGGGAGTGATGACAATGAAGGGTTACTCCATATTTTCCAAACCTCCAGCATTACTGGAACTTGGTCATCAGATTGTTTAGTGTCATATCCAGGCTGCAGAGACGTAGTGTATTCTATAGTCCTCGCCAATTGGGCAAGTAAACCTTGCCCAGTAGGTTGGGGCTGTAGAATACACCGACTGCTTCTCTGTGGAGGGGTAAGACCCCCCCCCCAATGATTGTCCTGGATATGACACTAAACAATCTGATGGTGAGGTTCCAGCAATGCTGGAGCTTTGGGGAATGCGGAGTACCCCTTTATTGCCATTGCTCCCAGGTTCACTCTGGCCCGGCATGGTAGCACCTGATAGGGCCCTATCTATGGGTTAAATAGAACAGCATACTTTTGCTAAACTAAATTGTTTGACTAAACTGAATAGCTTAAATTAGAAATAATTTTGACAATTAAACCGTACTTACATTTAAACAGCGTGCTTATGCTAAGCTGAATTATTTCTAATTTTGTACATTGAAACTGTATTTACACAAAACTGAATTGTTTAACATAGAACTATTTTGACTTTTAACTGTGTGTAAACAAAATCTATACTTACGTTAAACTGAATTAGCTGAATTAGAACTGCTTGACTAAACTGAATAGCTCAAAATAGAAATGTTTTTCACAATTAAACTGTACTTACATTTAAACTGAATGCTTATGCTAAACTGAATTATTTGAAATTGAACTGTTTTTGACATTGAAACTTTACTTACACTGAACTGAATTGTTATATATAACTGCTTGAATAATTTGAAATGGAAATATTTTTGTCAATTAAACTGTGTACTCATGCTAAATTGAATTGTTTGAAAAAGAACTGATTATTTACATAAAAATGGATTTGGTGTTAAATAACTTACAAAGGTTGATATGCCATTAAACCCAACAAACCAAACCAAACCTTTGAGTTACCCTCTTAGATGAAGAGTATAGTTTGAACCTATTATTTACAATTTTTTAATGCTTCTCCAAATTGATTTATGTCTTATAAAAGGTCAAATAATTTCTTGTGTAACTTTAATGTAAACTCAGCCCTGACTTAATGCCCATCACAAAAACTTGTTTCTATTGCTTTTCATCCCATAATTAAGATGTATTGACAGAAAATGAAATTTTATTTCCTTATAACTGTGTTAAAATACCTGCCTTAAGCATGTATATATGTATGACATATTCACGTAATATACTCTTTTATCAGCCCAGTCGGCTTCGGCTATAGAAAACACAGCCTGCAGGGGTAAAACTCCCTGAATTAATTTCCTGGTTATATGACATAAAACCATCTGATGGTGAAGCTCTAGTTTTAGAGCTATGGGGAATGCAGAGTACTTCTTCATTGCCATTGCTCCCAGGTTCACTTTGGCCCAGAGTGGTAGCACCTGATAGGGTCCTATCTATTGGTCAAATAGAACTGTTTGACATTTAAACTGAGTGCAAACAGTGACTTATGCTAAACTGAATTGTTTGAAATCATTGAACTGTGTGTAAATATATGACTGATATTTAATTGATTTATTATTGACACATAGCAATACTTGGAATCATTTAACTTTGTTGATTTATCTTAAATGGAATTGTTTAAAAGAGAACTGTTTGATCATTGAACTGTGTGTTATCAAATGACTGATGATAGTGATAAATAGCTATACTTAGAACTATTTAACTTTGTTGACTTCTGTTTACAAATATATCTAATATAAGTATATATATATATATATATATATATGCAAATTTCATTGAACATAATAGACATTTTATGCCTACATATTCTCTTTTGGATCTGTTCGAATTCCCGTATTACTTTTATCGTATTCGGGGGGAACTGATTAAGGTATTGTCCATAGTTGTATGTATCCCTAGTACTTTCTGCCCGACTTTGGGCCATCATCAGGGGAGAATCTGTTACAAAAGTGATGTAACTTTTGTTTTAGCAAATTACTACTGTGTAAGGATGTCTTTGCTGTTGGAGATTATGGCGCTTGCTTTTAAATGTAATTCTGTAAATAGTGCCAGTAGCTAAAGACATTTAAGTACGTTAGCACTGGTTTGAAAATTAATTCTATTAAGTGCTGGTTGCAGGTTTCTAATATATAGTGCTTCGAGAATCTGAAGTTTTTGTTTATTATTTTGATGTTCGAGTATTGTTGTGTTGTCAGTGAGAATTTTTCGTAGTTGTGTTGTTGGGCATGAATGTTTTTTTAAATGCTGAGCTATTGAACTTGTGTCAGAAAGGTGCATTGTAAGTCTCCTCGACAGGGTAGTTTAGGTTAAACCAACATATATATTATTATTATCAGAGATACAATCTCCTAGGGGACATTTAAATTTATATATAACGTTTTTTTGCAACACCCCAATCGAGGGAGAGGAGTTATTTCTAATGATCAAATTCGAGGTTTTAAACTTATTATAATATATAATAAGTTTTATTTTTTTATTAGGATCAGTGGGGCAGAAAGTACTAGGGATACATACAACTATGGACAATACCTTAATCAGTTCCCCCCGAATACGATAAAAGTAATATGGGAATTCGAACGGATCCAAAAGAGAATGTGTAGGCATAAAATGTCTATTATGTTCAATGAAATTTGCATTAACGAAGAAATGCTGCCTAAATATACATATATATATAAACCGGATTTGGCATTAAATAACTTACAATGGTAGATATGCTATAAAACCTAACCAAATTATACATTAGTTGTCTGAATTTCTGAGACGAAGCTTGATGATTTTTATCATTAAGGGTTTTCAGACTATTGTCTTTATCTTTATTGTTATTTCCCCAATGTTTCGGCCAATATGTCCTCCATTGCTGACCATCCTGGAGACATTCCTTGCAAGCCAAGAATTTAGTGGCCCAAGGGTAATCAGATGGCTACCTGGACAAACTTAGACCAGGAGCTTTCTTTTTACTCACCACCCATCTTGAGGGCCCCATTGATCAACAAAACAACATCTTTCAGCAGAATTATATATGACGTTTGTCTCAAGTGCTTTTGGCAGTAACACATAAAAAAGATAAAACTGAAAGAAAACGAACCGAATAGATGATCGATATAGAAAGGATTTCAACATGAATGATATACACGCGGAACCACCTTTCTTGTGTGATTATGCAAAATCAAGAAACGGTTGCTATGACATCAACGGCTGTAAGTACGTCCAATGTAATGTCTGCTTTTAGTTGATCTGGTGTATATATAGATATATATTTCTTTTAAATACCCTGTCCGGTGGCAAAAGCTGCTTGGTAGCGCCAGGAGTGGCAGTACTGCCTTGAGCTACCGAAACTGTGTTATCACCCTGGATGGCGGCTGATGAGGACAGAGTATTGCACGTGCTTTCACACGTTGTATGATGAAAAAAATAAAAATAACCCTTAACTCTTATTGTTTACTTTTTACCTGGTATCTTTTATCTTTTCCACATTGCCTTTTACATTTGGCCTTTCTTATCATTGTTGCTTTTTATCTCAAAAGTCTGGCCTGATGTATTCGTCATTATTACCATTGGTGAATACACTGTGTGGCTTTTTGGTAGGCTCTGCAGACTGGTTATTTCATCACAGGCTTCCTATGCTCATACCCTGTTTTGTGAAGAGCTCCCTGAACTTTCAACCTTACTATACAGCATTTGAAATATTGACTTGCTTAGTTAGAAAGAATACATACTATAGGTTTGACCTACCATGGTTTGTTCATTTGGCTTGCATTGGCTAGTTGGCTGGTTTTGTTTTATGGTTTATCAACACTTTTTGGGTCATTTAACGTTGAATTAAGTCATTAAAAAAGTTTAAAACAATTCAGTTTATAAGTATACTTTTTTTTATTTATACACAGTTAATGTTAAAAACGCTTCCATTTCAAACAATTCAGTTTATCAGAAATATGCAGTTTAAACACAAATAAATGTCAAAACAGTTAATTTCAAACAATTCACTTTAGTGTAATTACAGTTTAGTTATACTTGACCCATAGATAGGACCCTATCAGGCACTACCACTCTTGGTCAGAGTGAACCTGGAAGCGATGGCAATGAAGAGGTACTCCACATTCCCCAGAACTCTGCTGACTGGAGCCTTGCTATCAGATGGTTCAATGTCATATCCAGGACACTAGTTGGGAGGAGTCTTATCCCTCTGCAGAGATGCAGTCAGTTTATTCTGCAGCCCCAGCCGATCGGGCCATTGCATCAGCTAGATTTTACTGGTAACCCATTATTCATCTCCTACCATAGAGCTCTTTGATCTTATATCTTGCATATTATCATATTTGACAGCATATAAGACCCCAATTTCAGCTGGATAAA